>PVHX01008825.1:0-80706 GCA_004024805.1 Geosciurus inauris
CAGGGTCTCACTGAGTTGCTTAGTGCCTCCCCGTTGCTGAGGCTGGCTTTGAACTCGCGATTCTCCTGTCTCAGCCTCCCTAAGTGCTGGGATTACAGGCTTGAGCCACCGCGCCCGGCTTAGACCATGAGCTTCTTAATGACAGTAACTATGATTCCCTCACTTGAATAGGCATCTCCCACCCCCCAAAGATATATTCTTCTTAACTCCCCCAGGTGAATAAGAGACATGCTCATAGAAAGCATTCAACCAGCAATGACTTTCTGACTAATAAGGCAGTAAGGAAATGTATGCGAAAACTAGTTCAAAGGCCCATCAAAGTGTACCTCATTTCCAACTCTCTTGTTATTATGCAAGACTCACCAGCTGACAGTGTGTTTGATAAAACTCAGGAGTGCAAGGCTTCACCTGAAGGCAAGGAGGACCATCTCCATTATCTAGAGAGTGTTCCACAGTGTCTATGATACAAAAAGAAAGCAAAAATACACCTCATATACAATTTAAAACTCAATTCTAGCATTTAATTATAACATTAGACACCCCTTTGAGCTGAGGTTTTAATAAATATTGGTCTTAGTCCCTGACTGGTAAACTCCAAGAGGGCACTGATTCTGTTAGCTTCAGCTCACAAGGATGTCCTCTGCATTGGGCTTACATGAAGTAGGTGCTCAATTTGTTCAATGTCTGAAAAGGCTATATGATAAATGCCTGGTTCTAACCACCAGGCTACACAATTAGTAGGCTGGTGGCCCTGGATGTAGTCTTTTCTCATTCAGTTTTAAGGAGAAAACAAGTCAATTGAGTAGAAATTTTCCACCAATATAAGTTGCTCAACAGGCCAATCACCATGAAGAATATTATCTGTGATGGAAGGGAAATAAGCCCAATTAATGCAGTATTTAAATTGTCCTACTAGTCCCAAACAAATTGACTGAAGGAATTGTTCCCTGTATAAAATATGTGTCAGTTAAGGAAAAGCCAGACACTAGTCAAAAAAAGGGAAATCAATGTGTGACTCCTTTTAACCCATTAATTCTCACCTGCTGACAGGCGGAGCTGCTTGTGAGGGGGACAGGACTCACATACTGGGAAAGGGAGATTCATGTCATAGTCACAGCTCAACTGTAAAAAAAAATTTAGGACTCATCATGATAGACTTAGAGAGATGGTTCAGTCCAAATAAAATAAAATCTAGTGTCCCCACCCTGTCCCAAAAAAGTCCTTTCCAGCCAGAGTAACCCTTCCCCAAGTCACATTTCTAGGGCTCCATACCGGTGGGAGTACATGCTGAAGACCAGACAGAGTTGTGAGCAAAAGATCTTCCAGGTGACCCTGCTTGGTCTCCCTCAGTGCTGCACAGAAAGCATCAAAAGCCTGGGGACCTCTCTTGGGCAGCAAGTTGAGGAGTTCCACATTCTGGCTGAAACTGCCCACTTTGGCCTAAGAGACCATAACAAAATATGAAATCACACTTATCTAATTATAACCTCATTTTTTTTTGTTTACATAAGCTTCCCAGTAGTTTCCTCACTCATCTTAAGAATTCCTTTTACAGAATAAGTTATGTACTGGTAAATACTTTCCCATTATGTCTTTTCTGTCAAATTCTCTACAGTTAGGAAGGCATTTCCACATCCTTAGCAAGGCACCATGGCTCTCCACACTTCATCACCTTCTATTCCTACCCCTAAGACCAATTTATTTCCTTGACCCCTCTTTTGCATCCGGATACCTGGATGAGCTCCCTCATTTCCAGAGTGATGATGTCCTTTTCCAGGAGATGTTCCAATAGTTCACTTAGCAACAGCTGTTTGGCCAGCACCACTCGGTTCTTTTTCAGAGTTTCCTGATGGTCAGGATGCATACCATAAACTCCTGATATCCTACAGACAAGTAGATGAAAAGGCAGCCAAGTACAAGATGGGACAAAGAGCACAGAGGAAGAGCCATGGACAAGATGAACAAAAATAAGACTTAGAATAACAAAGATTAGGCATATTTTACTGAATCTGGTTAAAATCAAAGATGTACTAAGCAGTAATAGCACACCAATCCTCAGGGAATAATGTAAAATTCTTTGTGGAGTACATTCAACAGAGACCATCTGAGATGAATGGTCTGACTTTGTGATGGAAATATCTTAATAATAAATACAAGCACACACATTTCAAGAGAAAGAATACACCTCTGTCAGACAGACTAATGTTAATTAAGAGAACTCCTGAAAACATTCATATTATTAATCTAAAAGTAATGTAAATTTAAAATGATCTTGGGTGAGGAATAATTTAATACAAAGGCAAAAACTGAAGCCAATGGCCAGGCTTAATATCATATGCTCTCTGGATTACTTACACAAACTATGTTTTTTAAAACTTTTAAGTTACTGTGACAAAATGACACTAGAAATGATCAGAATCCCATCAGATGTGGATAGGTAGAAAATATGACACAAAATCCCAGTAGATAAATACTAATGATAAACACAATCAGTATCACTTGAAATCATACTGCAAGTAAAGGTTAAATTATTCTGGTAATTTATTAGAGATATCTGTATTTCAAAGATTCTTAGTGTTGCTATCAGTTTGGGAAGAGACCAACTTCTACTTATAAATTAAAGACTCCCATTTCCAATATATATCATCTATGTGCACCGTGTATGTAAATGCAGAGGTCTGCTTAGTTTTCATATACACACCATTAAGGGCTTGATGGCCGTGATAAAAGAACAACAGGTCTATTTTACAATCTAAAACCTAGTTAATTAAACCTTCATCCTGACTTCAAAAATGATAAAATTTGCAACCCATAAAATGGATGTACTTGGGCTAGATATATAGGGAAAAGCAGGGTCTGAGAGGAATTCAGAAATCCAAGAAGAGAGCAAGTGGGCACCTAAGGCAGAGGAGATACTTAGAACACTCCTGCTATTCCAACGCGGTTCACAAGTAGCGGATCTCTCTTCAAACTGATAACAACCCTAAGGAATTTGAGATAAAAATCAATCTTTAAAACTTTCTCTTCCCTTAGTTTTTACACCGGCCTTTCTCTCCAGGTCCTTTCTGCCTACCATGCTTCTGTTTCCTTTGGAAGACCTTTGGCCTGCTCTTGAAGTTGATACTGCATTAGGACTCCCCAACAAAGACTCTCTTCCCTATGCAATCTCATCTATACTCACAACTCACAACTTCTCTCAAATTTTCAACCAACAACTCATCAGTTTTTATCGGAAACGTGATCCACTCTCTGCACACCTGCTTCCAATGTGAACTTCTGAAAAGTTTCCAATCAACTTGAATTTTAAGACACCGTTGCAAAGTGGGGGTAGAGAACCAAGGGAGTCCTAAAGTTTTGATTCTGTGTCCTTCTGGAGGTGCCTGTTTCGAAATTCTGGGTTAATCCCCAGTCCTGGCCCTGGTTTGGACCAGGACGCATTACACTATATCCTCCTGGTTGATGTCTGTCTCGATACAGGAACGATCGTGGCAGAAGTGGCGACATGCTCCCAGACACAGGAGCCTCCCAGTCCTCCCAGAGTACTTAAAGCCTCAAAGCCTGTGTTGAATTCTTTTAAAAATTTGGTCATTATACGGAAAGCAATGCAAGTCATTAAACTGTCAATCCAAATCAAATGTATACCAGGCCGAACACTTAAGTCTGCAGAAAGGCTCATCGGTTTTTAAGGGGATAGAGAATAGTTCCTCATCACCCAGAAAAAAGGATGGAGAATCTTAAAGAGAAGCCGAGGTCTGAGAGGGCTGGAAAGAGTTATCCTTACGCACAGCCTCCCTGAGCTGGACAAAGGGAGGCTGGGGCAGTCTTTGCCCACGAACGGCAAGGCCAAGAGGGCTGCTCCGGCGCCCCTGCGCGGAGTTCGGCCCAGAGCGGCCCCGAGAGCTCCTCAGGGCCTCCCACCCTTGGCAGCGAGCCTGCACACGGGGGCTTCCAGGGGCTCCGAGAAGAGGGGGCGACAAGGCTGCACGCTGGGACCGCGCGGTCCGCTTTCCTGGGCCCCATTAAGGCCCCATGGGCCCCTTCCCCTCTCACCTTCGCCTCCGGTCAGCAGCCATTAGCCCCTTCTGCTGCAGGGCGGGCGGGGACCCCGCGTTCGGCGCCGCCATTTCCCGCTTTTCCCGGGCTGTGCACGCACCGCCCACAACCCAAACAAACCGAGGGCTGCCACTTCCTCCGCATCCCTCCCCCGACCTCCAGGGCACGCGCGCCTGCGCCCTACCGCCCCCAGCCCCGCCCCGATTCCAGACAGGCTCCGCCTCCGTGCTGGTGCGTGCGCAACACAAAACTCTTGCGGGGACGCGCCATCCAATGGGACTAGAGCAGGTGCCGGCGGAACGGGAAGGGACGGGGAAAGGCTTAAGCCCCTCCTACTGAAAAATCCGATTGGCCATCGGTTCCCGCGGAAATCGTGGCCACCTCCTCTAGCTCCTCCCACACCTCCCTGCCCCGCCTGTTGCAATAACTTCCGGAGACCAATGAGGCTAGACTTATCGGTTTACTGACGTTGACCCGCAGGGGCCGCGATGCGGAGATTAGATGGAGAACGCTAGAAGGCGCTAGACAATACCCGCGCGATGAATGGAGGTTTGCGTGGGAAGTGAGGAGCATCTCGGTCGCAGCACATTGGGGTCTGAAGAAGCAGAACACGGGGCTGGGGTAAAATCCCAGCGGTCGGTCAGAGTGGGGCCAAAGGGGCTGGAGACACTCTGCAGGTGGTCCCGCATTCCATGATAGATATTCGGGAGCGAGTCTCCTTGAATACTACTTTTCACCCCTTGGCCCTTTATATGCCTTTCTGACCTTTATATCCATCCACGGTCAAAACTGGAAGTCTACCTCTAGGAGTCTGGGTCACCCCTGATCATGCTCAGCCCACCCTGTTAGACATAAGGATCCTGTATTCTGTTTGTATGAAGTCCTCTATATAGCAATTGTTCTATGATAGGGATTGAGACAAGTGTGGGAGGCCTGGCTTCCTGATCCTTGCCTTGTATTGAAATCAGGAGTTCATTCAAGTTATTTTTGTGTTATTTACTAGCTGTATGCCCTAGTGCATGTTATACAACTCCTCTTACCCTGGAAACCCTCATTTTTTGATGAGAGCAATAATACTTAATAAGGCTGAAAGCCTGAGGGATCTAACAGAGGTAAGGCACCTGGAATAGATGGAAATATAGCTGTCATTCAGATGTTACTTCACTTCCTTCTGCAGCTTCTCTGGATCACCCCATCACCTCACCCTAATTTAACTCTGGAAATACTTGGCATGGGGTAGGTCATGAAATGTCGCCAGAAGACTCAAATTATGCTACCCACTTCTCCACTGGGAAAGGCTTACCACAGCCTGACTCCCCTCTGGATTCAAGTCCCCATTTGCGATGTCCAGGCAGAAATGTAGTTCCTGACACATAGTAGGCACTGGAAATGCTGGTCAAATGAATAGGTTTGATGTGGAGTCATAAGTCCTGAGTGAGTTGCTTAGGGGAGTGTCCAGTTGTTTTCATAGAAAACATTATCATCATCAGGGTGAGCAAAGCAGACATCATAGGCAGGGGGTGGAGTAAGAGGCTCCGTTTTTGGGGTTGCCCTCAAGGTCTGCAGATCAGGAGCAGTGGATACAACCCGCGGTCCTCGAAGGCGAAGGCTAATTAGAGCTCTTCCAGGGCTTCCTCCTGGGGTCATAGCCCCGTCTGAGCCCACTCGTCTTTCCAGTCTGTGTGTCGTGGGCCTCTCTGATTGGCTGTGCTGTCCCCCATCAAGTTCTGGGGGGATTACAACACTGCTGTAAGGGGGTGGTTGATCCAGCTGTTGAGGGTGGCTCTCTGATTCCAGCACCACCATGGCCTCTTCGTATGTTGGCACCTCAAAAGCTTCATTGTCCCTGAGGAGAAATAAGGTCCTTAGTGGCTTCCTGAAAGACACACCCTTTTCCCCTTTTCTATCGGCAAAAGACCTCTCTGCTGGTCTTTAACCCCTGCTCTCACTAGTACCAGTGACAGAGGAAAGCAGAATCTCTACTTAAGAGACTAAAGGGATAGAGGAAGGATGGTCGCGGTGTGGGTTGCTGTCATCCACCCACCCCTTCACTCACCGTGCACTGCTTGAGGCCTCTGGGCTCTCTGTCTGCATTGATTGGAGCCCCCGGTCCAGAAAACAGGCCAGGAGGGAGGCAAACAAGAAGAAGCCAGCCAAGGTGAGAAAAAAATAAGCAACAGGGGCGACGTCTGGCCATATGCTCAGTAAAGCCAGCCCCAGGAGTAGGGAGGCGCAACTCAGGGAGAGAAGTGGTTTCTCCAGTCTCCCCCACAATTGGCTTGGCACCATGGCCCTGCCCAGAGTGCCTGCAAAGAGATACACAGCTATGGTGTGTAACTAGAAACTGGGATCGTGGCTGTGCCAGGTAAACAAATTACAGTCCACCTCTGGGTTCCAGGTGTTTCAATCTCAAATCAAATAAATGACCTGCAGGATCTCCTTTAAGTCCATAATTCTCTCTAGGTTATTGTGTGCCAGGAAACCAGACCAAGAGTTCTGACTTCCAGCACTCAGGGAGTGTATTGTGTCATGGCTCTGCCCGCATTCCTTTCTCCTTCCCTGTAGTCTCCCTTCCAGCTTCCCTATCCAGAATCCAGTGCAGGCCACCCTGCCGCGGCCTCAGTGCACACCGGCATCTCTGGAATCCAGGTGATGGGGCAGGCCCTGCCCTTTCTCTATTATTGCACCTGTTGGACCTCCACCCTTTATTTCCCCAGCTAGAGGCTTTCAGTCTGATCCAGTTGGAGAGAGAAAGGGTGCTTCGCTCACGCTGGCCCTCCCAGCTATCTTTCAATGTCCCCACAGTCAGCCATGCTCTAGTAAAGGGAGAAAGTACACATAGCAGCAGAGCCACAGGCACACAACAATGTGAGAAAGAATCTTACAAAGGCCTGGTAGGGGACAAAGGCCCTGATCACTCCCACCCTCTTCTACCCCGTATCTGCCAGACATCACTCCACCCCCACCTCACTAAACTGGGGTTTCAAGTTTCCTGCTAGGATTCAGAACAGGGGCTGCGAGGTTAGTGGAGAGGGGAAAACTTTTCTCTGAAACAATCCTGAAGCAGCCCATATCCCCAAACCAGCTTGCCAGTTGCCTAAGTTTGTGTAGCAAGCGTTACAGACCCCTTCCTGACACACCAATCCAATCCGACGACCCCCCCCAAGCCCCGCCTCCCAAAGCGGCCTCAGGAGTTTCTGCTCACCTGTTTCCACAGACTGCAGGAAGCAGGCCCGTGGGGTGGGGAGGCGGTGCTGGGAGAAGGAGGTGGAGTCCACCGGCCCCACCCTCTCTTCTGCCCCAATCCCTTTGTCTTGCCCAGTCTTCTTCCTCCCCTCTCCCACCAAGGCTGACCACCTCCTCCTGCTCCACCCGGATTTCCACTCCACCTATCCATACAAAGCCCTAATGAGGGAGCTTCCCCCACTCCCAGTGATCTTTGTACTTAGGACCCAAAGTAGAATCAACGTTTCTCTTCAATGAACTAGGAGTTAATCACAACCTTCAGCAGTTTGCCTTTTATTTGGGTAATTTATTTTCTGCCTTTCTGACCAGGAGTAGACTGTGGCTTATTTCGTATTTGCGGATCACATAGTGCTTGGCATTTAGCCAACCATGGTGTGGACATGGAGTGGTGTGCCCAGTTTCTGCTGCTGTTTCTGCAGATTGCCTCTTTCCCACTGACCTGTCAGAGGGGTGTGTGTGTGTGTTTCTTGGCCTGTTTAACTCCTGATTCTTCAAAATTCACTTGGGGGGTGATGCCTGCTTTGGATCCTGTCTTCACTGTATATCCACGAAATTCCTTCCCTCCTTTTTCCACGTATACTTTCCTGTTTACTTTTCTTCCACTGTTCTTGAAGGGGAGTTATTAGTTTCAGTCATCTTTGAATCCCTGAAACTAGCACAGTTCCTGACACAGGATAGGTGTGAGCTCAGTGGAGTTGATGCCTGTATCAGAAGCCACCTTGCTAGAGGTCTCACGACACTCTGGATCCAGGAGCCACTCCTTGGCTGTGGGTCAGGCAGTATGTCTGTGTGAGAGAGGCGCTGGGAGGTGGAGAGTGGCTGGAGCCTACGATGTCCTGGAGCCACACAAGATTGGACTCTGTTCCTTCTGCCTGTTAGATTGGGAAAAAGGGAGGGGAGCTGCAGACAGAGGGGCACAAATATAATCTATAGCTCCTAGGGACAGTTGTGGGGGTCTAGCCAGGCTGCTGCAGCAGAGGGTGTGTAAAGTGTTCAACCCAGGGCTGCAAATGCCGCTACTTTTTTCGAATCCCAAGGAGTGTGGAAGACTCAACAGAGAGGTTCTGGGCGTTTTATAACTTACTCCTCAGCAGCGGCCATTGGGATGCAATGGAGGGCTGCATGTGCCTACAAGTCAGGGGAATATACAGGATAGGCTGCATGCCCACTGCACAGTTGGATTTCCCCAGACCTTTCATGAGTATGTTCCTTTATTTCACAACCAGGATCCTCTCTTCAGATCCTCTCTTTGAGTCAGAAGATAAGAAAATGTATAGTTCCCCCCTCTCCATTTCCTTAGGTATCACATTCCTTAGAGACTTTCCCTTACTGCAAGCTTTTCTGGGCACTTATCAGTATTTAACCTAACAGTGGAGTGTGTGTGTGTGTGTGTGAGAGAGAGAGAGAGAGAGAACACGGATGTGTGTGCAGTGGTACAGATGGGCAATGGTGGGGTGGCTTCATTTCCTTTGTCTCAGGTCATTATGAAGAGGGGAGAGATAGCCATTGATGGTATCCACTTAATGTGTGTCTATACAGAGTAGACATAGGAAGTGGAAAAAGAGAGTGATTATTTTGTTTCCACCATTTGCCGTGCTTACTGTTCAGCGCATATGGCTGGAATCAGGATTTTGACTTTAAGTTAATATATGAATAGAAGGAAATTGACTAGGCATTCATTGTTGGTATATGTGCTAAGTTAGGGAGTTTTGTTAGAGGGTGTTGGGGAGGGAAGAGGGTGTAGAGTAACAGACAAAGGTCACAGGGTGTGGGGCCTGAATGTCTACAGTATGAGGGTTCTGCTGTCTGGGAGAGGCTGGGCCTTCATAGCTTAGGGCTCTTCTGAGTGAGAAGAGGGTGCTGGACTGCCTGTGGGCTGTTCCTGTTATTGAAGCAATAATTTAAAATGGCTTTTATAAAAATTACATTTGTCAAAAAGAAGTTAAAAATATTTAAAAACTAAAGAAAGGTGATTTAAAATTATCCTAATACGGCCATTTAAAATTTTTACAATTCCTTCCAGGCTGTCCACTGTCCACATACAAACTAGACTATTCTTCGATTGAGATCAGAGTAATTTTTATCATTTGGTATTTTAAAAAGTTTCAAACATATAGTGCATATTTTGCCTGTTGCTATAGTCTTTTTTAGAGCAATTTATTTCTTTTTCTTTTTTTGGGAGGGGCTTGCGTGCTAAGCATACATTCTACTACTGACCTGTATACCCTATTCCTACAATAGTAATTTCTAATAACCATACAATATTTTACTGAATGGATATAGCACAATTTGATTAACATACCCTTATGATGTATTATTATATAACACTGAACTTATTCAGTTTTCTGGGTTATTAAAAATGATGCCGCAAGAAAAAGAAAGGTGGGGGAGGGTCTTGTGAAAATCAGTGGAAGATCAGTAGAGTAGAGGAAAGAGACCAGGGGGAGAGAGAGGAGGGGAGGGAAAGGGGAAACACTGGGGAGTGATATTTTGTGTGTGTGTATGAATATGTGATCATGATTCCCACCATTATGTACACTTATAATGCCCTAACAAAAATATGGAAAAATATGATACCTCAAGAAGTAGAAAGTAGGTTGGAGGTTGCTGGGACCACAGTGGAGGAGGGAAGTTTGGGGAATAATTACTAAATGGTTTTTTTTCTTGTGGGGTGACAAAAATATTCTAGAGTTAATGGTAATGCTTGCAGGACTCTATGAATATACTTTTAAAAACCCCACTGAGATGTGCACTTCAAAAGGGAGAATTATCCTTAGTAAAGCTGTTTAAAGATAATGCAATGAACATCTTCTTACAGGTAGTTTTTTCTTCTTTTTGGATTGAATGATGAACTCTAAGAGGAGAATGAATTCTAAGTTATGTCATTAAGAGGCAAGCAATATGAAAGTTTCTATTGCTCTGAATACATATGGCCAGTTTCCCAAAGATTTTCTTTTTTTTTTTCATTAATTTTGTACCTTAGAAAAATATAAATGCAAGATTTGATTAAACTATCATCCCACTTTCTACTTGGCTGCCTTTGACAAACCTGTGAGAGGCTAAATCACCCCTCTCTGACCACTCACTCTTCCTGCCTCATCTTGGGGGATGATGGTGGAGACCTGGGAAGGGGGAACAAAGAAGGAGATGAAATGATTGTGACTTCTGGTGAGACTTGGATGTCCCAATGGGTGCTTGTCTCTGCTGTGCATTTCTGTGATCTCGTGTTTCTCAATCTGGGTCTGCTTTACAGTTGTGGTCAACGTGCATGGGATATTTGGTGTGTACTTCTCCCTGTGCCTGAATACACAAATTAAGTAATTTGAAGTACATTAGGTAGTTACTGTGATTATGTCCATTTTATGGATGAGGTCAGAAACTCAAAGGACCTGAGTAGCTAATCAGAGTTGGGGATGAAGGTTTGAATCCACAATCCAAGCCTAGAACCCTGGCTCTTAACCACTGCGTCATTCCCCTCCAAACACTTTTAGTGGCTGCCCACAAAATGATAAGCTAACAAAATACCTACAGCAGGCTGGGTCATTACCTGGTCTTCCCTGAGGAATGGTTGGTTGCCGTTTTCTCCACTCTTTGGCTTATTAACAGAAGGCTGGTCTTCAGGCAGCAAGGTCAGCATAGAAGACCATCAGAAGATAAAGGAAGGTTATGGATACATAAGGCAGGAGAGGAAGTTAAGACTGCAGCCATGTATCAGGATGCTAACTTTTCATCATCTACTTAAGACTGAAAAGCCAGAGATCCCAATGCTGATGTTGCTGGCTTTTTCTAAAAGGATGTAGATGGCTGTTGTGAGCAGCATTTTAATAATTACTTGGAGGTGGACTGTCTTTGAATGCAAGAGTACATTTGATCACACCAATCATCAAATACAGTTAACTTAATCCACACTAGTTAAACACAGCAAGCACATCACACAATCCCGGGGCAACCATGAGTCCCAAAGTACCTCTGATACCACACGAGTTTTTTTAGCTAAAGAGCGAATGTTGTTGTCCAGTGATTCTCTCCAGCCGATGGTTGGGCATCAAGGAAATGGTGGAGTTGATCCATAGACAGACAGCAAGATGGCTAGTCTCACCAATGTCTTCAGAGTGAAGCTCTCCGATGTGGTAGGACAAGTGGTTTAAATAGTTCCAATTTGGTGTTCATTGGTCACGTTCTTGAGTGATATTTTATCACACTCAAGTGTTGCTCTGTCTGTCTCTAGATGATGGTCCTTATAAATTGTGTCCAGACATTACTAAGCATGCCTATGGCTGATGTTTCTCACAGTGGTCAGAGCTATTTATCTGTGTAGAAACAATTGATTGGGCCCACACACGAGGTATCATTTGATCCTTAATAATAATCATGAGGGATAAGTTTGATTATCATTTTCCTTCTACAGAAGAGAAAACCAGTTCAGAGAACTGGTTTGTTTAGTTAGGACCAAATTCAGAGCCGTGACCTTTTAATTCAGACAGGCTTTCTGCTCCGCAATCATCTTATTTCTTCCAAAGAACCAGAAATCCTCCAATACTGGAGGAAAACTACATGCCAGCACCCTCACCACCAGTTTTAGTATCATACAATGCTCCCTAAGAGAAAATGTGAACAATGGCATTTGGGCTGTTGCCTCAGCTCAGGTGTGCAGCTGGACACCACCAAAAGCTCTTCTGAAACTTGAGAGTGTGGTTGTTGCTGAGCAACAGCAACAACAAAAGCACCATTTGTTAGAAATGCCTGCAGATGGTGGCAAAAGTCCCACATGCATGTTCCCTAAAGGTACCAGCAAACAGGAGGCATGGGGGTTAAGTACGTGTGTT
The DNA here is from genome assembly GCA_004024805.1 of Geosciurus inauris. Classification (NCBI taxonomy): domain Eukaryota; kingdom Metazoa; phylum Chordata; class Mammalia; order Rodentia; family Sciuridae; genus Geosciurus; species Geosciurus inauris. The sequence goes on from PVHX01008825.1 coordinate 12,126, forward strand.
TTGAAGATGGCCAAACTTGGTTTTGAAGCTCATTTCTACAAGTTGCATGCCCTTGCTTAAGTTACATAACCTTTCTGAGCCTGTTTCTAATCCGTAAATTGGGGAAATTAAACCCAAGCTTACTACCCGCCTTCCTGTTTGTATACCTCACCTTAGTGAACTGCGGTTTTGTGGTTTCAATATAAAGGGAATGTCTGTATGAGACTAGCAGGGTGGCACCATCCTGTGACTGGGCGCCTGGTGTCACATGGAGCATTTGTTTGTTAACATTGCACATGACGTGGTACTAACCTCCAAGGGTACCTACCCAGAAGAGGTGACATCTCATCTTGATCTTTGGGGTTTTGTGAAGTGAGTACAGAGATAAAACACCATATGAAAGAATTAAATAATGATTAAAGACAGTATCTGAAAAAGTATCGTGTGGATATTAATAAATTTTGAAGAACATAAAAGTTAGAGCTTACTAAAATGTAATTATTTTACTTAATTAAAAGCAATTTATAGTTGTGGTATAAAATTTAATGGCTAAAAAGATTATAGCTGAAAGCAAGTCTCCTTATAGCACCAAACTGGTCTCTTGGATCCCTTCCCCAGAGGCAGTTTCCTGGTGTTTTCTAGATAACTGTGTTCACACTACCCTGACAGAGAGACCACGAATATGCAAAAGCAATACATAGCTGGGCATGGTGGCACACACCTGTAATCCCAGCAGCTGGGGTGGAGGTGGAGAGGCTGAGGCAGGAGGATCCTAAGTTCAAAGCCAGCCTTAGCAACTTAGCAAGACCCTATCTCAAAATAAGAAAAGGGCTGGGGATGTGGGCTCAGTGGTTGAGTGCCTCTGGGTTCAATCCCTGGTACCAGAAAACACACACACACAGAATTTTGTAGTGTACCCACTGCTTAGATTTTGCAATTAACATTATATACACTTGCTTTATTGTCTGTCCTTCTATTTCTTTGTTGGTTCATCAATATATCTTTGTTTTTTTTGTTGTTGTTTGTTTGTTTTTGATACTGGGGATTGAACTCAGGGGTAGTCAACCACCAAGCCACATCCCCACCCCTATTTCATGTTTTATTTAGAGGCAGGGTCTCAATGAGTTGCTTAGCTCCTCGCTGTTGCTGAGGCTGGCTTTGAACTTGTGATTCTCCTGTCTCAGTCTCCCAAAGTGCTGGGATTACAAGCATGCACCACCACGCCAGGCTAATGTATCTTAATCTTTAGTACATTTCAAAGAAGTCTGCAGACATCAGCACACTTGTGCTTAAATACTTCACCATTCACAAAAATGGAGTTCAATATTTGCTTCAAAGTAACATTAGCATATAACAAAGCATACTGATTTTAAGTGGCTCATTCCCCAAGTTTTGAGAAAGGCATTCACTTGTATGACCTCAACTCCATCCATATAAATGTGAAATATTATTGCCTAGAAAGTTCCCTCATATCCCTTCCCAGTCAATTCCATAGGCAAATATTATTTTTTTCTATCTTTTGAAATAGATTTTATATTATAAAACAAACAGTTAATGTGTGTGTGGTTTTTTTTTTTTTTTTTGGTACCAGGGATTGAACTCAGGGGTACTCAGTCACTGAGCCCCATCCCTAGTCCTATTTTTGTGTTTTATGTAGAGACAGGGTCTCACTGAGTTACTTAGCTCCTCACCGTTGCTGAGGCTGGCTTTGAACTTGCGATTCTCCTGTCTCAGCCTTCCAACGTGCTGGGATTGCAATGTTAATGTGTTTAATGACTTTCCAACTGATAACCATTTAGATTGTTTTCAGGATTATGCCATCAATATTTTTCTCCATAGTCTTTATTCACATGTATGTATAAGAAACATTTTTCAAAGTGAGGCTTTTGATAGGTGTGGCCAAATTACTCTCAAAGAAGGTAAAGCTGGCCACACTCACTGCTATTGCTGAGACCCTGTTTCCTCATGCTCTAAGGGAAGGAGTTATCAAATTTAGGGCCAACAAATTTTTATCCTGCACTGGCAAGGTTCTAAGGTGCATTCAAGAGAGCTCAGAGAGGAATCTCATTCACCAGGAGCTACAGTACAGAGAGGAAAGATGCCTATAAAACTAACTGTAAAATAAGGTTTCAAGTGACCAGGGCTGGGAGTGAGGCACAAGGTATTGCTGGGGTTCAGAGAGGACACTGAGTGCTGGGAAGGGTGGAGACAGGGAATGTGCAAGAGAGGAAAGCAGGGTTTGTCCACACTGCTTTTATGCCTGGCTCAGTAATAGGCATGGGGCAGAGAATAAATACTCATCATATCTTTTATTGGTAGTTAGTGAATACTTACTGATTTAATGAATCATGATCTTCTGATCCCTTGGTTCCCCATCAATTGCTTTCCCTGCCCGCCCTACACACCCTTTTCAAATTTTTTCCAGTCTGGCACAAGCTAAGCCAGCCACACCCTTGAACATGTGCTTGGTTGCAAAAAGGAGTTAGAATTATTTCTTTAGAGGTGGTAACCTTGGAAAGTATCAAATAATGATTAAAGACAGACCTACACATTAGTGATTTATTTAAACTGAAATTCAACAAATATTGAAAAAAATATAGATCTTGTACTGGGGATTGAGTCTGGAGTGCCCTACCACTGAGCTATATCCCTAATCCTTTTTATTTTTTATTTTGAGACAAGGTCTCCCTAAGTTGCTGAGACTGTCCATGAACTTGCAATCATCCTATCTCAGCCTCCCAAATTGCTGGGATTGCAGGCATGTGCACCTAGCTGAAATAAATAAAAATTTCTTATTTATAGTAGATGTTTTAGTCATTTTCTTTTGCTGCTACAACTGACCCAACCAGAACAACTGTAGAGGAGGAAAAGTATTTGGAGGCTCAGTTTCAGAGGTCTTAGCCATAGAAGGCTGGCTCCATTCCTCGGGGCTTGAGGTGAGGCAGGGCATCATGGTTTAAGTGTGGCAGGAAGCAGCTCAGAAAGCAGAGACTCTACTTTCCAGATAAAAAAATATATACCCAAAAGTCATGCCCCCAATTCCACTTTGGTTGCCACTGTTAATCCCTATCAGGGGATTTATTCACTGATTGGGTTAAGGTTCTCGTAACCCAATCATTTCTCCTCTGAACCTTCTTGCATTGCCTCACACATGAGCTTTTGGGGGACACCTCACATCCAAACCATAACAGTAGGAAAAAAGTCACTATTCAAAATGGCAGTACATGAAGCTAGCTGCCCATTTCACTGCAGTTCTCTAGTCTTGTATCATGGAAATGCTTTCCACGCCTCTTTTATAATAGTTAATGATATCTAAAAAATTAAAATTCAAAAAGGTGTGGGTTTGATCCAAGCAAAGGTTTTACTTTTCCCCAGGCATTAAAGGGACTCCCTTGGCTGAGATTAAGGGGATGGGACAATCAAGCAGTGGTCCAGTTGACCTCCTAGCCTCTGCTGCCCTCTGGCCACCTTTCTTTGCTTCTCCTTTTGCTTGTATGTAGGAATAGCAGTTGAATGAAAGGCTACAACTCCTCCAAGAAGGAAAATGATGGGAAATGGGACCCAAACTCTTACCTTCCACCCAGACTCCCACTGTCACTCATCCGCCCTGCCTTCCCAGCAGCATCATTTTCCCCAATGTCCATTTGACTTTTCTACTTTGTAACTTCATCCTCCTCTCCTGTGACCTTGCAGTCTCCTCCTCCTTGCTACCTCCATCTTTTTCTCTTCTCTCTCTCACTCTCTTCCCTCTTCTTTGCTCCTTTTATTCAGGAAGCATTTTCTCAGCATGTATTATGTGCTTACAGGATCAGCTACAGCCACAGAATGAGTGGGGTCTGATGCAAAATGAAAATGCAGAGCTACATATTAAAAATTATGAAGAATTTCAAGACAGTGATTGCAAGGGTAAAGCCACTTGCCAGGCCATGTGAATGTGTAGGTTGCAAGCCCATGAAGCTAGCCTGTGTGCATAGTGCTGTGGGGATAGGGCAAAATATGGAGCTTCACAAAATTATAATCTCATTACATTCTTTTTTTTCCTGACAGTACTTATGTAACCTTTTAATACCTTTAGTTATCTTGCAAATAATTATATGTATTTACAGGATACAATATGATATTTTAATATATGTACACATTGTGGAATGATTACATTGAGCCTATGAACATACCCATGCCCTTTCTTATTTTTATGTAGTGACAATAATAATATATATCTTCCTTAGCAATTTGGAAATAGACAATATATTATTATTAACTACAAGCACTATGATGTGCAACTGATCTTAAAAATCTTTGTACCCTCTGGACATCTTCCAACTCCCACCCTTCTACCCTAGTCTCTGGCAACTACTATTCTACTTTACTTATGTGAAGTTTGACCTTTTGAGATTGTACATGTAAGTGAGACCATGCATATTTGCCTTTCTGTGCCTGGCTCATTAGAATTAGTATAATGTCTAGCTTCTCCCATGTTGTCACACATGGAATTTCTTTCTATGTTAAGGCTGAATACCAGTCCATTGTACATGTATATCACATTTTCTTTTTTTTCATTTATGGGCACTTATTGATCTACTCCATATCTTGGCAAACTGGTTAGTTACAAAGTTCATGCAGCTTAGTCCTCTGTCCCTGACAGAGACAAGTAGGTGTCTGAGTATGAAAAGGGGGGATTGTTTTCCTGAGTCTGCCCCACAGCTGCCCCACAGGGGGCTAGAGGGCAGGGTATGTTGTGGCTCTGAGTCCTGAGGGTATGGCAACACCACCAGGGAGACCCAGACCTAGAAAGGTTTTGCCTGATGGCTTTAGGTTTATTTTGTGGGACAGCAGAATTTGGGGCTTTCATAAGGCACTTAAAAGGCACAGAAGTAAAGGTAGCTACAGCTAAGGAGAGGTCCCCTCCCTGTCATCCTTGGGGCCTCAGACGATACCCCTACCAGAGATAGAAATCCAAATCCAGTGCTCCAATGAGGAGAGTTAGACAGATGGCCTGCTTGTTGATAGCAAGAGCCTGCAGGACAATCTTAAAGTCTGGCATTCATTGCTGGAGGAACAGGGCCCATCCACTTCTCTCCTGCATGAAGAAAATCACAGATGTCTACATGCTGTTTTCAGGTGTATTGGCAGAAGAGGTTGGCCCACAGGGTTTTTCCAGGAAGCCAAAAGGCTTCCTTTTCTCCCATGGGAGGATGGCTCCTCCCACCCCATTTGACCTTGAGTAGCACTGACTATCCAAGGCTTCCTTGTTGAACTGCCAAGAATAATTTTTTCTCTGAACCCTTCCATCTGGTCAACTGATACAACAGAAATGGGGCTGGGAGGCAGCTGAGAGCAGGAACTTGAACTTACCCAGCAGGTACGCCAGCAACTCCATTCGGTCAGAGCCAAACAGCATGTGAGTTTGGCCATCTACATGGGCCACGGTGACAGGCAGTCCAAAGGCCTGGAGAAAGCAGTTAACAGTGTAGGAGGTAAGGTGCAGAGCAGGTGTTCATTAGGCTGGGGTTGAAGGATATAGTGACTCTTATTGGGGACCATAGAAGCAAAGCCACCAAATAAATGTTTGAAAAGAGGTTCCATGACCCCAGGCACCTTTTCTGCTTCTACAGCACAGAGGCTCTGAATTTCTCTCAACATGCTCCTTCCCCACCTATCTTGGGCTCAAGCAGAGGAAGGGAGAAGAGGGTTGCCGGGGAGAGCTGAGGACTCATGAGGGCAGGGGCTTTTGGGCAGGAGCCCCATGCCCAAAGACTGAGGCTCTACCTTCAGGATGGGGCTTGGGAACACACAGTCACTCACCCCGTATTTACAGGCCACCTCTGTGACCTCCATGAGCTTCTTCTTCACCTCTGCTGTGGAGATCATCTCCAGAAGGCTTTGGGCTTGCTCTGCAGACAGACCTGCTTTTTCTGCAGCCTGAGAGGACATGAGGGAATATAACTGTTTGCACTGTGGAGGTGGGAACTCAGTAGAAAATTCTGGTCTTTCTTTTTCTGCCCGCAAGCTTTCCTGGCAATGTCTTGATCCACCCATCACTGGTGGTTAATGCTTGTCAAGAGAAACTCTTCTTTCTCTAAAATTTTGATAAAAGTGAAAAGAGCAGGGGGCAGAGTCATAGTCACAGAAATTAAATGTCAGAGAGCATCTTAGAAACCAGCTAGCCCTGCCTCATCCCTTCAGGAATGAGCTACAGATTACTAGCTTAGAGGTAGAGTTTCTTGGCAGCAGCAGCACTAGCTTCCAAGTCCCTAGAGTTTAAGTCCCGTCACCATGGCTCATGTGGATGGCCAAAGTGCTTTCCTTCCTCTTTCTTAGAATTCCTGAATATCTCATGCTGGTTTTTTGTTTGTTTGTTATGTGGTACTGGGGATGGAAGCCCAGGCTTGGAGCCTGCTAGACAAGTGCTCTACCATCGAGCTACACCCCCAGCTCTCATGCTGTTCTGAATCTAATTCCCATGGAATTTGCCCAGGATTCTGGAATAAGGTCATGGCTACAGCCACATACCTGGCTTCAAGAGAATGATGAAGGTTTCAGTTTAAGGGTGGTTGTTAAAGTTTGGGATCAGTGGTTCTCAACCCTGAGCTGCACATTAAAATCTCCTGGGAGTTTAAAAAAATCCTAATGAATAAGCCATCCCCCAGTATCAATTGGAATTTCCGTGAGTAAGGTGGCGCTCAATTTTCCCAGGTATTGTTAATGTACCACTCAGGTTGAGAAGCACTGCAACTTCACGAAGTCCATGCTGAGGACTCATTGTCTTTGACAGGTTAAATAAAAAAATGTGTCCTGGACTAAACAAATATTCAACAATAGGGGAATGGATAAGTAAACAGAAATAAGGCCACTGGGTGGAATGCTAGAGACAATAACAACACCTTCAAAAAGTTAAAGTTGGAGCAGAAAATGACTGTTAAGTAAAAAAGCAGATTAAAAATATGCATGTACTTTGCAGGAATAAAGAAAGACACCAGCAGATGTATTGACTGATCTTTTGTTACATTTAACTGGTATGATTCAGCACCATTCATTATGTATGAATATGCATCATCTATCTTCTGTAAGCTGGAGGAAAAATACTATTCTGAATTTCCTGCCTTAATCCTAAAGAAAATTTTACTTTAAAGCCCCTGTATCTGTCTGGCATGAACGCTTTGAACTCTTCACTCAGTGTCTGTATAATTCTGGCAGTTGTCAGTTATCCCTTTTTTGTCTTTTTAAAGCCTCTTTTTAGAGTCTCCTGCCTTCTACTCTGCATGTGTTGAGGTCTTTGGAGACTTGTAAATACTCCATTCTTCCCCACCTGGAATTCTAACACTGATCATCTCTCTCCCACTGACTTCTTTCATCAAGTACAACATATCCACCATGGTTGCCCATTTTGCATTTCCTCTTGCAACCATGAGAATTTTTTCTGTTTCGGTGCAGATTGAACCCAGGGCCTCAAGCATGCTAAGCACACTTTCTACCCCTGAGCTATACCCCCGGCCTCTGACACATTCTTCTGAGAATCCTCCTAGTTCCAGCTTTTTGGTAATTTGTTACCTTAAACACAGACATTCTTTCTCCCAAACCACTAAGGCCTTTCCCATGCAGTAAGAAAACCACTGTGTTCTTCACTCCCAGTGCCAGCTGTTCTCAGGTTCCCTACAGCAGCACTGAGGATGGAGCTGCGCTACTCACAGCCAGGATGCTCTGGAGCTCTGAGATATCTTCATCCTGCAAAGAAAAGAACACTCAGAAAGAAGGAGTGAGGCAGAATGGGGTGTGACAACAGGGGAAGGCAGGATCAGAATTTAAGAAATGGGCCTGGAAAAAGTCAGATCATCCAGGGTTCCTCCCGTCCCACCCCCAGTGAATTCCCAGATTCCTGCCCTCACCCGTGACCAGACTCGCATCCATAGCTCCCTGGAAACCTTCTCCAGCATCTCTGGGTTCTCCATTTTCACAGCAGTGAGGAATCGCATGGCAGGCACACTTCCTGTGGGCAGAGGCACTCAGAGGCAGGGCTCCTCTCCTTTATATCAGGATAGAGGACTAGCTCTTCTGATGTCCCCAAGGCTCTATCCCCTGTAGTCTTTCACCAAGTTTCTCATGACCAAATTGCCTTACTGAATCTCTCTTTTAAGTCACCATGACCTTCAGCTCACCCTAGTCTGATCCTGAAGTTTCCCAAGGATGTTTCACTTAAGTTAGTCTCCTGAGTTCCTCTTTCCTGGTCCTTTGATCTCTAGCTGCTCTGCTCACCACTTGATTCCCCACATGCATCCAGCTCTCTTTACCTTTTTGAATAATCCTAGAGAAGAAATCCTTGGGGAATCTGATGGGAACTTGGAAATGCTGGTTCAGGAGACTGAGGTCACTTTTCAAGTACTGTCCTTTGCGAGGAAGCAGACCCGGGGGCTTGTTTCCTGGTAGTAGAGAATTGTACATGCTCAGAGAAGGCCCAAGGGTCCCAGGCTTGGAGAATCCCTTCCTGGGTGAAGGGCAGAAGGTAAACTATTAGTTGCAGGTGCCAATATAAAGGCCCAGCTGAGGACAACTCCTCCAGACCACTGAGATCAGCTGCCCCCCTCCAAAAATACTTCTCCCTTCTTACCACTATCTTTCATGATTCCTGCAATGAGGGTAGGCTGCAACTGTAGCTTGATGTTCCAGATCTTCTGATACCTGCACAGGACCTACTGGTGCAGAGGAGAGCCAGTGTGGACCTCAGTGACATGTTGAAGGAAAGGTATGGGCTGTTTCAGTGCAACCAATTAAATTAGCCAGAGGCTCAACTAGCAGAACAAGGGTGATAAGGACACTGAATTGTTAGGTTACACGGTCCAAATGCTCTCCAGTCTTAGAAATCGATTCCAGGATCTTTGCTCCTGTGGATGGTTTCCATCCTGTTCTGCACTTGGCCAAGTTGACACCAGAGGGCCATGATGTGACCTTGGCGTTCTCCTTGATTATTTGGAGCTGCCCCCGTTCTCACTATTGTGGAAAGCAACTGCACTATCTTAGGAAATAAGGGCTCCATTTGGAAATAAGGACTCCGACCCTAACCCGTTTAAAAGCACACAGTTACCTTCAATCTAGTGCGCTCTCCGTCCTAACCCCATGGGCAGGAGGCCTCTGCCACACTGCTCTGAACTCGCACTACCCTGTGCCCTCGCCCTTCAGTCTCCCCCACTGTCACCTCGAAGCACAGCCAGGAGTACGGGGACAAGACATCGTAGAAGAGCTCCAGGGTACGCGGCACTGGCCCCATGCTGCAAAGCAGGAGACCGAAGCGAAGAAAGCCGCTGCTGGAGCATAGGCTGCGCGAGCTCCCCTGCCCGGCAGTCCCAGGCTCCGCCCGCTTGCTTCCGGGCCCGCCCTTCGCCCCGCCCTTCGCCCCGCCCACTGCGCGCCCGCGCAGCCGCGGTGGAGAGACGTTCCGGGGCCCCAAGGGGGCGAGACGCGAAGGGTTTCTTCGGAGCAGCGAGCTAAGTGCGCCGGGAGAAAGGGGGACGCGGGGATAGAAAGGGGTGTGGCTGGCACCTGCAGTTTCCGCCCTGGTTTAAGGTGGAGTCTGGGACGCGGAGGTTGGTCTGAGATGCTTGCAAGGTCGCCCAATTATCTGTGCTCCAAACCACTAGACCCCTCAGAATCTCATTCCTCCAGCAAGTGGTGGCCACATAATGACTTAAGAGTTGTGAGAAATGAAGGCACTCCAATGAATATTAGCTGTAATATTGTTACTTGGCAGTTGCATGAACCTCTTAGGACTGGTGCCTTTTTGTAGAAGTTCCCGTTTACACATTTTCTTGTGTTCCCTTTCTCAAAAATTAGCACAATGGCTAGAACGTAACTGACAACATAATAGTCCTCCTTTATCCATCCTCCCAATACATTCCAAGATCCCCAGGGAAATGCCTGAAATCACTGATAGTACCAAATCCTGTTTTTTCCTGTACAAACATAACTATGGTTTTAATTTGTAACTTTGGCACAGAAATGAACAGCAATGATAGAATAATCATAACAAAATACTGCACTAAAAGCATGCACTCTGGAACTATTATTAAATAAAATAAGTTTGAACTTAAGCACTTCATTATTATAACCTAGATGGCTAAGTGACCAAGAGGTAGGTGATATATCAGTGGGGATGCCGTGGACAAAGGAAGGGATGATTCACATCAAAGCGGGAAAGGTGCATGATTTCATCAAGCTACTCAGAAAGGCTGGCAATATAAAACTTACAAATTTTGTTTATTTCTGGATTTCCCCCTTACTGTTTTTGGACACTGGTGGACTATAGGGGAAGTGAAACTCTGGACAGTGAAACTGGATAAAGGAAGGAGGACTCTACAGGCCATTAACCCACCTAAGTGGACTGGGAAAGAACATACAGTTACAGCTTCCAGAAGACTGCAGCAGATTGTGAGAATATAAATTGCAGAGTTGAAATTCAGTGTGCCAGGCACCTGGTATCTTTGATCAAAACATCATTGAAAAGCTTATTAAATGAGCAGCAAAAAATGAAGGGAATTTTTACATTCTTCTGAGTGCATGAAAGAGAGAGACCGATAGGGGATGAGGAAGACTCACTCATTATCCCATAGTAACTGTGGGGACAATGGGGAATGATCTGCCCTATTTGTATCTGCAAACATGTCATGTCTTAAATTGGGATTTCATGTACTGCATTGAAACAGAATTTAAAAAAATCTCATTTAATTTTATTAAAATTATTTTGAACATTACTAATTTTAGAAATTCACACACACAGTAAAGATGCAGCTTCTCATGTGTATTCATTGGGAAATAACTATAGGCTATCAGAATACAAAGAGCCAATCTCTACTTCTACATGAAATAAGTTATAGTTTGCATCTAGGATGTCTCCCAAAGGTCCACGTGTTCAAAGTGTGGTAACTAGCTCAGCACTACTGGGAGGTGGTGGAAGCTTTAAGAAGTGGGGCCTAGTGGGAGGTCTTCAGGTGGTTGGGGCCATGATGTTGAAGGGAATTGTGGGACCTCAATCTCTCCCTCTTTCTCTTTCCTGTCTATCCTGGCCATGAGGTGAGTGGCTCTGTTCCTTCACACTCTCCTGCTGTGATGTGCTGGCTCACCACAGGCCCCAAAGAAATGAGGCCTATTAATCATGGACAAGACCTCAAAACGGTGAGTCAAAATAACTCTTTTCTCCTTATGAGTTGGTTTCTCAGGCATTTATTATAGTAATGGAAAAAAAAAAGCTAACAGAGAAGAACATACAAAATGGAATAAAAAATGATGTCTTCAGTTGCATGCAAATTAAATTGACAATTTAATTTAAAACTGAACAATTATATTTTTGTTTTTCTCCAGTGATATTAATATAAAAATATGCAAGAGACAATTCAGCATGTAAGCATAGATTTTATTTTCAAAGAGCAAAAACTTTAAAAAAATCCTGTATTTCATTTTATTCAGGAAATACTGACGTATTAGTAATTTAAAAATCTTTATGGCATACATCATTTACATAAGGGAAGAGATTCTAAATTGCCTTAATTTTAGCACTTATCTGTAGCAAAAGCTTTTTAATTTGATGCCTTCTCAAGCTGCAAAGTTTCTGGTCTAATTCCTGGGTCTTTGATTCACTTTGAGTTGACTTTTGTGTAGGGTGATAGATGGGAATCTAGCTTTATTCTTCTACATATGGATATCCAGTTTTTTCCTAACACCATTTGTTAAAAAGGCCTTTTTCCAATGTAAACTTTTGGCACGTTTGTCAAGGACTAGATGACTGTATCCATTTGGACTTGTCTTTGGGTCTTCTATTCCATTGATCTGTGTCCATTTTAATGCTAATACCATGCTGTTTTGTTACTATGGTATTGTAGTATAATTTGCATTCGACATTATGATGCCTCCAGAATTGTTCTTATTGCTCAGAATTTGACTATTCTGGGTCTTTTATTCTTCCAAATTAATTTTAGGACTATTTTTTGTACTTTGTGAAGAATGTCATTGGTATCTAGATAGGGATTTCATTGTAGAAAGCAGATCAGCGATCTCTCCTAAATCTAGCATAGTAGAGATTGACTGATAAACTGCACAAGGAAAACTTTGAGGTGAAAGAATTGACAAATGTCTCCTGTGCCTTCAAAATCACCCCTGGTTAAGAATCAATGCACTGGTGTTTACTGAGTATCCCTCTGTTTTGTGTAATGCTCTGAGTGCTGGGGAATCAAGCATCTGGCTAATGCTTTGATGTAGGAGTGAAAAGGCAAAAAAAGTTGCTGATTTTAAGTCCTTTGGGTATATACCAAAGAATGGGATAACTGGGTCAAATGTGGTTCCTTTCTAAGTTTTTTTTAGCAATCTCCATATTGCTTTCCAGAGTGGTTGTACCAGTTTGCAGTCCCAACACAATGTATGAGTGTACCTTTTCCCCCACATCCTCATCTATATTTATTGTTACTTGTATTCTTGATAATTTCCATTCTAACTGTAGTGATATGGAATCTTGGTGCAGTTTTAATTTGCATTTCTCTGATTGCTAGAGATGTTGACCATTTTTTTATGTATTTGTTGACCGATCATGTTTTATCTTCTGTGAAGTGCCTGTTGAGTTCCTTTGCCCATTTATTGATTGGGTTATTTGTTTCCTGGGTATTAAATTTTTTGAGTTCTTTGTATATCCTGTTGATTAATGTTCTTTCTGAGGTGTAGATGACAAAGATTTTCCCCCATTCTGTAGGCTTCTGTTCAAGTTCTTGATTGTTTCCTTTGCTGTGAAGAAGCTTTTTAGTTTGATACCATCCCATTTACTGGTTCTTAATCTACAATGACGCAGCCATATCAATGTTTATAGCAGCTCAATTCACAATAGCTAAGCTATGGAACTGACTTAGGTACCCTTCAATAAATGAATAACTAAAGAAAATGTGGTATATATACACAATGGAATCTTACTTAACCATAAAGAAGAATGAAATTATGGCATTTGCCGGTAAATGGATGAAACTGGAGAATGCTAAGTGAAATAAGCCAATCCTCCCAAGTCAAAGGTGGAATGTTCTCTTTGATATGTGGATGCTAATATACAATGCAGGAGGGGGAGGGAAGAGAGAATGAAAGTTCATTGTATTAGATAAAGGAGAATGAAAGGAAGGGGGATGGGATTAGGAAAGACTGTAAAATGAATTTGTCATAACTCTCCTATGTTCATATATGACTACATGACCAGTGAAACTCCTCCTCATGTACAACCACAAGAATGGGATCCTATTTAGGATAAGTTATACTTCATGTATATGTAATATGCCCAAATACACTCTATTGTCATGTATATTAAAAAAGAACAAATAAACAAAAATTTTTAAAAAGTTGGTTGGCAAATGCAATATAAAGTGTGTGTGTATGTGTGTGTGCGCGTGTGTGTGTGCGCACGCATGCACATGCGTGCACTGGAAGAGAGGGTTGAGGACAATGAGAATAAACCCAGGGACAGCTTCCCAGGGAAAGCGACCTCAATGAAGAGTTGAACGGTAGGTAGGAAATAGACCATTGAACGTATGTTAGACAGGATGCAATTATAGGATGTCATAGACAGGAAAGCTTATATATCACAAAATTTGTTTTTTACAGTTCTAGAGGTTGGGAATTCAAGAGCAAGGCACCGGCAGATTCAGTGTCCAGTGAGAACCTGCCTTCTGGGTCTCATTTTGTTCTCACATGGTGGAAGGGAAAAGGAAGCTCTCCAGGGGCTCCTAATCCCACACAGCCCATCCATTCCTGCGGGTTCCTCATGGTCCTTTCACCTCCCAAAGCCCTCACTTCCCGATGCCAGCACCTAGGGAATGAAGGTTTCAACATACGAAATTTGGGGGGATACAGACATCCATGGTGGGGTAGAGAGGGAGGGAGAGGGAAGCAGGTGCATGTGTGAGTGTGTGAGTGTGTGAGTGTGTGTGTGTGTTTGGTGGGGGAGCCGGTGAACATTCCACATAGAGCCAGCAACATGTGCTAACACCCATTTCAGGGCCTGGGGGAACTGACGAGGCCTCTTCAGCTGCAGGATTTGGAGAGGGCAACACAGGAGATGAGGCTGGACCCAGAGCAGGTGAACGTTGGGCATGTGACCAATTTTATAGTCTCTGGTTGAATGGCCTCAAGCTTAGTGATTTTATAAGCATATTTCATAGAAGAGAAGGAATTCCATTGCTTAAGTAGTCAGAAGTGCTTCCTGTGGTGCAGAAAAACATACAGGAACTGTTAGTTATGTACTCCTGTGATGAATCACACCACCACAAATATTTATTTTTGTTATTTAGCAAACACACACAGAACTTGCTACATTTAAGACACTGTTCCAAGTGCTTTGTAAATAACAATCTTATGAGGTAGGTTCTACTTTTTTTCAGCAGCTTTATTTCTTTATTGTGGTGCTGGAGATGGAACCTAGGGCCTCATATATGCTAGAAAAGTGCTCTACCCCTGAGCTATATCCCCAGCCCTTTAGCAGCTGTATTTATTTGCTATAAAACCCACCCCTTGTAAGTGTACCACTCAATGGATTTTAGTATATATTGATACATTTGTGCAGCCTTCACCACAATTTAATCTTAGGATATTTCCATCATCCCCCAGAGTCCCCCTGTGCCAGTTTGCATTCAATCCCACTCCCAGCCCCAGCCCCAGGAAACCAGTGATCTGCTGTTTCTATAGATTTGCCTTTTACAGCCATTCCATATAAATATATTTAAAATTCATATATTAAATTCTACATGAATATATAGTCTTGCATCTGGCTTCTTTCACTTAGCAATAATGCTTTTGAAGTTCTTCAGTGTAGTAGCATGCACTAGTAGTTTTTTTTTTTTTTTTTACATTTTATTGGTGAAAAATATTCCATTGTATTAATGGACCACATTTTGTTTATCCATTAGCCAGTGGATGGACATTTTAGTGTTCTAGTTATTGACTATTATGAACAATGCTGTGAATATTTGCATATAGTCTTGGTGTGGACATATGTTTGTATTTTTCTGGATAAATCTCTAGAAGTGGGATTAGTAGATTTGAGGGTAGGTTTGTTGTAACTTTAAAAAAAAATGGACAAACTTCTCCAAAGTCACTGTTCAGTCACCATCATCTCCACGTTATTGATGGGGAAATTGTACAAGATCCTAAGGCTTGTGAGTGGTGGAGGTGTGAACCGAACCTTTGAGATCCTGATCCAACCTCTGTGGACTTAACACAAAACTTTGGTGACCACTTCCTTTGTTTGGAATTCGGTTTCTAAGAATGAAACTTGTCTACTTTTCTCACCTGACCTTGGTTTCAGAAATGTTAACGAACATGCCATTCAGTTCTGTCTTGGGTTTGGGGACTGTGCCTATAGGAATTTCATGTGCTTTTTGTTTTCTTCCTTGATCCCAATGTCAATCCCTAAGCAAATTTCAGGTCAATTTTTATTTCCATGTTTCTTCCAGGAGAAAAATGAATAAACTTAGCATGTGTTTTCTACTGTAAACTCTCCAGTAATCAAATTCCCTTTCTGGGATCAAGAACCATCTTCTCCGGGTAAAATAACATTCTAGCTGCTGATTTAGAGTGTTTGCCTGGTGCCCTGCAGTGCTCATGCCAGTGACAGCATGTGGGCCGACTGTCAAGGGCCCATGAACCGATTGCTCAAAGGACCCTTTGCCTCTGGCTGTAATTACTTCCTTGTGATTCAAAAGGTGGCAGCAGTCATCTTCTGCTTTCAAGATTTGAGATGATCACCATGCTCACATCCTCATTTTGCTGAGGATCACAGAAGAGTGAGGCAGCTCCGCTTCTCTCTGTTCTACACAAAGCAGCGAAAAGATACATTTTCAGGCCTTTAGCTTAACTTCCACATGACCCATTGAGGATATGCAGGGGGATTGCTTTTGCAGAGACAGGACTACTGTGGAGAAGGCTCAGGCAAGAGTAAGGTATATGGAGAGGCTCCACTGGGGTCTGAGTTCCAGTCATAAATTCTTAGGGCCGGGGTATTTTTTAGTTACCCATGCTCCAAGAGCAAAACTTGTCACAAATTACACAGGCCAGTAAGACAACAACCACTGCATTGTAAGCTTGGGCAGGGACAATGACAGGTATGTGTGTTATTAACCTCTGGTACAGAGTTTGGTTATTGATTCCCTTTAATTCACAGCTCACTGTATTGTGTGATAAAGGCCCCCCACCTTTTAAAAAATCTTTTCCTCTTTACTTGTGATACCCCACTCATAGTATTAGCAGCAGTAGCAACAACAACAACAACAACAACAACAACACAGGCGTTGTTTAAGTACCTTGTATTAGCTCAGTTGGTCCTTACAATGGCCCCATAAAGTAGTTATCATGATTAGTTCCCATTTTTCAGACAGTGGAACTGATTCACAGAGAGGGTAAGGAATTTGCACATGGTGACAGAGCGAGTTGGCGACAGGGCCAGGATCTGAACTAAAATGATCCCTCTCTGGAAGCCACACTTCTACTGTCTATGCTGTACTATGACACAGGTGCAGCTGTGTGTCTTGTGATTGGTGATGACCTTGGCCATGATTGTTACCCCCTAAAATGCATAGTGAGAGAGGGGCTTTCCAAAAACACAGATGGCACTGGGCTATAGTCTTGTTCTGCCTCTTGGGTTTTCATTTGACACTCCTACCTCATTGCTATTGACACATCTAGCTCACTGCTTCTGACTGCTGCGTGGTACTTTATCCTAGTTCTGAATTACACCTCACTGACCCATCCTCCTGATCTGGGATGACTTCAGCTCCCTTCACAATGAACAATGCAAGGTGATCCTTATCTACATCTCCTCCTGAACCTGTGCTAGATTTTCTCCCGGGAGGCGCACGCCGGAGTGGATGAGTCAAAGGCTATGTGAATGCATTATTTCACCAGGTGCTAATAAGTTGATGCTAGAATTATGGTACCATGTGGCACTTCTACCAAGCACCAAAGTTTTCCTTTCCTCACATTCTTACCAACACTTGGTAGTTTTTGTCTATTCTGAGGAATGTAAAATGGTACAGTAGTCCCTTCTCATCCACAGAGGATATATACCAGGACCCCCCAGTGGGTGTCTGAAACTGCAAATAATCCTGAGCCCTATATGTACTATTCTTTTTCCTATATGGGCATACCTTTGACAAAGTTGAACTTATAAATTAGACACAGTACAAAATTAGCAACAATAAGTAATGATGAGATAGAATAATCATAACAATGTACCATAATAAAAAGTTATGTGAATGTGCTCTCTTTTCCTCAGAATCTCTTATTGTACTGTTCTCACCCTTGACTGTGGGTAACAAAACTTTAGAAAATGAAACACTGGTTAATAGGTGATGACTATATCTTATTGTTGTTTTAATTTGCATATTTCTGGTTACAAGTAGGCAGGAACACTTCTTCTGTTTGCTGGTCAACTGGGTTTCCTGTGCCTGGTTGTGTGTGCACACGCACACACACACGAATTTTCCTTGTATAGTCTAGCTAGTGGTTTTATATAGTTCAGATATTGTCATATCTTCTCCCTGGCCTTTCAATAAATGAAAATCCAGTCAGTCTTTGCCTTATGATGTGCACTTTTGGGATTTTAATTTTTGGTTACAAAGGTATTTAAGTTTTCTTCTATTAGTTTTATAACTTTCGTCTTCACATTTAGATCTTTTATCCAGTTGGATTTACCTCTATGTACGGTTTAAGGATGGGATCCAGCTTGGTCTCTTTCTAAATCGTTGGCTCCAATGCTCAGTCCCATTTAGCAATTTGTCCTTTATCCACTTTTATGTATTTTACTTTGATCATATCTTAAGTTCTCGTGGATAAATGAGTCAGTTTGTATACCTACTTTATTGTTATCTTAGTTTATAACTTACTGTATCTTAATATCTGGTAGAGATATTCACTATTCAAGAACTCCTATTCTCCTATGTAAGTTTTAGAGTAGGTTGTCAGGTTCATCAAAAAGTATATATTTTATTTCTGTGAAGATCGAGTAGATTTTTTGATAGGAAATTCCTTGCTTCTTTATGATTCTTATTTGCCTTTATGTCCTCTATGTCTGTATCTGACAGTATATCTCGCACATACAGTTGCTCAATAAATATTTATAGAATTGGACTATTGTTGAACTGACTCATGATCTCTTTTCAGTGGCTAGTGAGAAATGTAATAATGCAAATCAGCATTGAAGCCATCTTGTCTTCTTTTGAGGAAAGGGAGCCAGAAGAGGAGAGGAGAAACCAGAAAGTTGACTCCTTGAGTAATGAATGAGGCTTTGGTTTTAATTCTTATTATAACTCAAGGAAGCCAGCATTTTTTGATTGAAAATAGCTTAAGTGGCCACATGAAATGGCCAGTAGCACAAAACTTTCCCATGTTTATATATTAATGCATGGCCACTGTAGCTCAACATTATGTACAATCACAAAAATGGGAATTATAGTCCATGTCTAGGATATGTCAAAATGCGTTCTACTGTCATGTGTAACCAAAAAAAAAAAAGGGAAGGGCCGGTAGCTTCTTTCTTAGTGAAATTTAAAAGGAAAATATAAAAATTTTCACAGGGAATATTTCACAGAGGGAAAAGTGTTGTGAGTTAATTCATATCATCAAATTGTGGTTTGTTAAAATGTTGAGTTGGTATCTCTGCAGAGATCATAAATCAGTTCAACAATAGTTCAGAGGATGTTGCCATCTAGTGGCCACAAGTCCAAACACCACCATTGGCTCCGTCCTGAATAATACTTCCTAAATGCTGGGCACTATGCTAAGATTTTTTTTTTCGCATTACAATTACCATGTAAAACATAGTTTATTATTATCCATATTTTAAAAATGAGGAAATTGAGACTTAGAAGAGCTAAGCAACTTGCCAGGATCACAGACCTAATACTGTGTTGAAATCTAGATAGTGTGGCTCTAGAATAGATAGGGTCAAGGTTTCTGCTTTTGTGTCTAGAAGGGAGACAGTGGTGTGTTGGAGTCAGCTCCGACCATCTAGAGAGCGTGGCTGATGTGCTTTCTTCCAGTTTCCTAATCAGTGCTGTCATGTTGGTAGTTTGAATTCTGACACAGTAGAATTATTTACACAGTGGAAATCAGAAAACTCTACACATCTGGAAGTCTCAAACTAAAGGCAAGAGGGAATTAGAAGCAATCATGAGGCTAATGAACATCCTTCCAATGAAAGATAGTGTGAAGAGAGGAGCCCAGAACAGATGTGCAGAGAGATGCAGAAAAATAGAACTTCAAAATGAGAGAGTTGATGAAGAGAAAAGAGAGGGAGGAAGAAAAGGGGGGGGGAGAGGAGGAGGCTCTCTGATGGTTGTCCAGTGTTCATGAATCTCAGTCATATTTCCTGAAATTGCCTGGATTGGGTTCCATGAAAGCCTCTGAATGACATTAGTAATCCACGCTTTGCTGCTCTGCATTGGCTTCTATTTTTTTGCACCCAAATGATCCACATTTACAACATCATTGAAGTTGAATCAGAGGAAATGTATGGATCTTTCCAGCACAAGGATGATACATACACATATCAGTGTGTGTTTCAAAGATGGATCTCAGAGTCTAATTAACTGTGATATTAACTACAATTTAGCTGGAAGCAAAAGAAGCCACAAAATCTTTTGGGCTAGAGCTTCTAGAAATATTCAAAACATTATAACAACACTTCTTGAAAGCCTTCAGTGCTCAGTACTGGCCAAGTGTTGTTGGGTGGTAAGCTGAATAACAGATACATAGGGATCAGTATACTGTTTCTTTTGCTTGTGTTTGACATTCTCCGAGATGAAAATAAGGAAAAAGAATGATTCTTTTCAGTAGAGTGGATAAAATAAAGAATCAAGACCTGTCAGCAAAGGTAGACCAGAGATGCAGTATGGAGGACTTTGCATGCTACTGGGAAGGTTCTATGGGTAGTGGAAAGACTTTGGAGGATTTTGAGCAGGTGTTGTGTATGTGAGTGTGGGTGAGTGTGCAAGTTTGTGTGTGTAGTCCAAATGTTTGTGTGTGTGCGTGTCTCCTGCTCTTAAAGGAATGGATCTGGAGGGAAGAGCATAGCTGCAGCTGAAAGGTCAGAATTGAATCTGAACATAACTTCAGTCATCTGGGTGGTGCTAGGGTGGCCAACTGGCCTGGGTGATCCAGCATAGAGGGGTTTACTGGGAAGCAGAACTTTCATTTTAAAATCTAGGTGGTTGGTCACTTAACTGGTGGCAAGGCATAAAGGGTAAAAATGGGGGAATGACTTCAGTTTAAAGGGCACATGATTGACAAGGAAACAGGAGAGAAAACAGGCAACTAAATGGATGTGGACACCAAGCCTGAAGTGGTTTAAAACAGAGGGAATGCCTCTCTCCAGGGCATCAGAGATGATGGCGACTCAAGACAGAGGGCTTGACTTTTTAAACCAACTTCTTCAGATCAGGACTTTGTCTGACATATTGCTTAGCTATTTTGCCTTTAAAGCCAAAACCAAAACCAAACTAAAACTAAAGCAAAACCAAAAAAGAAATCCTGCTATTCAATGTGATTACTATGAAAAGTGCCATATATATATATAAATTGAATTTGTATTCTTGGATATTAGAGTACAGGCGTAAGAATGAATTATTTAAATAACCCATGAAAGGTAAAATGTAAAGGCAAAGGCATTCTAATTGTTTAGCTTTTTTTTCAACTTTTTAAAGGCATTCTAATTGTTTGACTTTTTTTTTTTTTTGGTTAAGGAAAAGGTTGAAACAATCTCTTGCTGTTTGGAGATAGCTTTTATTACATTATGATAAATCTCACAAAAAGTCCAAGAAATCTTAATCAAAACACATAAATATCAAACACAAATACATAGCTAACTTAATATACTCCAGAGAAAATCATTTTAGCCTACTTGCTCATCTTGAGATCTTAATTAATATATTAATCTCTCTTGGCATTTGTTACGCTGTGCTGAGCGAGGTCCTGGGCTAAGGCTGTGGAGAATAGAAAAGATGAGATAGGCAGGCTTCCAAGGAGATAGGAAATAATTTCTTTTTGTCAGAAGGCTGCATGAGGCAGCCTGTAGAGCAGACCTTGGGCTGCTGGGACTTGAGGGTTCATTGGTCAAGGTAGTTTGGGCACTGATGGACTGGAGGGTTGCTTTGTCTTCTCCAAGAAACCTCAATCAGACCCCAACAGTCACGTGGGGTCTTGTACTGTATCACCCTGTGGCCCTGCTTACCTTGGGCTTCAGCTATCTCCTGTTGCTCTCATCACACATTCAACAAAGGCAGAGAAATACTCACCCACTTCTGCCTGCTGAGCTACTCCAGTGGAGCGGGCCATCTTGATAGGTCCATGCTAAGGCAGGGGTTGGGGTGGAGGGGTTAAGACAAGGCTCCACTTATCTCCAACCTCTGCAAAGGATTCAAAATCCAGCCTCCCTCATCCACACCCTGGCAGAATCCCTCTGACAGATATTCCATTGTTCCTGGGGACCTGATTTAGGCTTCGAGGAAAAGCTGGGAGGAGGCCCCAGAGCCCTGTGCAGACGTGACCTCCAAGTGACTGGTCTGACTTACCAAGGCATTTTCTGGGCCTTTGAATCCAAAAGGGAGCAAATTGTTCTTACTGCATTTATGAGCAGAGTATGGGTATTACAGGTTATTCCACTGAGAAGGGAGACGAAAGCAGTGGCCTGTGGGGTCCTTGATCTGTCCTGGGAGTCTCATTGCTACCTCCTCCCTGGTAAAAATTTGTTTTACTCTTGGTCCCAGATGCACTCAGGACTATCAGCTCCAGCAACTGGTTTGAATAAACCACAGGTTCATTTGCAGTCTCCAAGGGCTCCAGGCAGGAGATGCAAAGGGCAGCTTTCCCTGGTGAGGTCTGACTGTAATGGGATCCTAAGCTGTTTTGCATCCTCAGGCTCTGATGAGAATCTCTGAAGATGCTCAGTGGAATTTTTTTTCCCTCACATTTCCTACCTCTTCTGTCTGGTTCAGTAAGAAGAACAGATTCTGCCCTGAGTTCTCCCCTCCTTGCCGTGAAGGAGCTAACGGAGAAAGACCAGAATGCAAAAAAAAAAAAAAAAAAAAAAAAAATTGGGGGGAGGTTAAACATCTTTATTGTGAGCATTTGTGGTTTAAGGTACATCTCTGACTTCACAGAACAAAATCTGGAATATTTCCTACATTGTAATTTTATCAGTTGCTCTTCCCCATATTATGTATGTACTCTTGGAGGGAGAAATTTTGGCCAATATAATCTTTGAATGAACGCATCCACTTTTGTTGAATGAATACATGCACTAATCTTTGTATGATGGCCTATAGTTTATTCTACACTTCTATATCATTTTCTTTAAGCCTCACAGCAACCTTGTGAAGTGGATATTACTATCTGGCACTTGACAAAAAGAGTTTGCTGAACCCTGACCTCATGACCATGTTCTGCCACCAAGTCTATGGGACTGTAAAGGTGTAGCCCTCTGCGTGCATCTGCCCTGACTGGGTGCGCTCTGGCCTTTCACATCTGGTCTGCTTTAAATACCCTGCCTCTGGGCCTCTCTTTGCTTCCCTTTAGAGTACAAACACTAACATTTATTGACAGTTTCCTCTGGGCCAGACACTATGTACTAAATGCTTTAGTTCACTCATATCTTGGAATGGAATTATTCTTGGAGGTATATATTAGTATCATTGTGATTTTCATTTCACAGATGTAGAAACTAAGGCTTGAAGAGATGTAATAACATGCCCACCTCACACACTGGTAAACAGCAGAGCCAGGACTCAAACCCAGGAACTGCATAGAGTTGAGGGTAGGAAGGAGCAGCTACCCAAGGAGCCTGTAGGGTTTTCCCATTAGAGTTGAGTTTTTTTTTTTGGTACTACAGATTGAACTCAGGGGCACTTGACCACTGAGCCACATCCCCAGCCCTATTTTGTGTTTTATGTAGAGACAAGATCTCACTGAGTTGCTTAGCGCCTCGCCGTTGCTGAGGCTGGCTTTGAACTCGCGATTCTCCTGTCTCAGCCTCCCTAAGTGCTGGGATTACAGGCTTGTGCCACCTCACCCAGTGGGGTTTTCCCATTAGTCTTCCACTTTAGAGTTCTTCCCTGGATCTCCTCTCCCTGTAAAGCCACAGACAAACCCACAATGGTTGTGGATTCTATTTCTCTTTGAACTGTCTTTAAAACCACTTTTCTCTTATTTTTTTGAGGTGGTCAAAATTCATAGGACATCTTATTAAGAGAAATGAAAATCAAATGAGAGGAAATCAGAACATTTATAAAAGTCTATTTTTCTCCTATGGAAGTTGATTGATAGGTGAGTGTTCCCAGATGGAGCACCTTTGCAGTGCCACGCCCCAAACTGGTAAAAGTCCCATCCAGAAATGTTCCCCTTGAAAGCTCTCGTATGACCTTCTGTTTTCATGGGTGTAGAGATAATGCCCAAAGGCCTGGACCAGTGTCAGTAGAGAGTTTCTGCCAAACAGACTGGCCAAGATTGACTTCAGCACTTAATACCTGATGCCTTCCCTTTCATCGTTTCTTCTGCTCCAACCTCTCACTCCAAACCTTGCTGCCACCTACTGCCATTTCCTGTCCAGACCTGCCCTTCCTGGGCCACATCCCAGGCTCTAGAATGCTCCTGTTCTCCTTCCATCAATAGAAACTGTGTGAGTGTATGTAACATCTTACTTCTTCCCAGAGCATACTTGAAGTGAGCATTTCCCCAAACTCTTGTCTTTCTTTCATTAGTCAACTTCTCCTCAGTTTAGAAAGGAGTGCAAAGAGCTCCCATAGCCTCCAGTCATTAAGGACCGGCTCTTCAGCCTTTCAGTCCTTGATTCTGCTCCCACAAACCAATCTTTCTGAGTGGGTAAGACATTTCCATTCCTCTCAACTCTCCCCTAAAAATTCTTCTCTCCAGAGTGGCTGGGAAAACCCAGTCAGAATGTAAGTGTCCTCTCTCATAGTGTCTCTTTTTCATTTCTTTCCACTATTGCTTCTGATTCCTGCTCTTGGTTACTCTTCTCTTCTCCTGACACAAGATTTATTTTAGGTGGGCTGAACTGGTAGCCCAAAGTAAAGAAAAATTGGAAAAATAAAAAAGAGTTGTTGTGCAGAGGAAATTCAAAGACAAGCAGAAATCACAGTGAAATTTTAGCAGACACCAGGGTAGTTAGAAGGGGAAGGTGACATTGGATTGGAGGATAACCTGGTGCTCCTTAAGTCACAGGCCTTAGGTCAGTCCTGGCTGCCTGTCTAGCCCTCACCTGTGGGAGTTCCACCAGGTGGACCTCTATACTGCATCTTCAGTTGGGATTCTCTTGGCAACAAAGAGTCCCTCAGCTTGTCCACATGGCATACAGACATACAGAGGGACTTTGTGAGTGAATTGTCCTTCACACTAGAACCTTCCCCTTCTCCAGTTGTTGAGGGAGCATCCTGCAAGGATCCTGGGACAACAGCAAGCCAGGCTTTGCATTTGGTTATGGACTTTAGTCCAACAGAATTCAATTTTTTTTCTTCATTTAGGATTTCTGATTTCTATTTAAAGGTAACTAATTTGGAGACCAAGTATTTTGGTCTATTCTAGATGCTTAGTTGAGCTTTACAGAAAAGAAGAAAGAATTGGAGAGAACTTCATCTAGCTGAAGGCAGGGTGACCACAGTGACCACGAGGATGTTGTCCTTAAAGCTCTTCTCAGTTTTCTGCTTGCTTCCTTAGCCTCTTGCAAATAATGGGATGATATTTCTTCATAATAAGCACAAAGAGGGATTATCCATTTTCTCATCTTGGCATGGGTCTCATTAAAGTAATGGTAACTTCAAACCAATTTTCTGTTTTTCTCTGTGCTGCATTAGATACTCTTGGTGAGGATGGATGCCCTTTTATCAGCATGTGTTGTTGGGAAAAAATGCATATTCCTCTGTTCTTTAGGAATTGGAATGAAACTTCAAAATCTAATTTGTCTTATTATAACAGCTAGACTAAACTTAGTCACATAAAAAATAAGGTATCATTTTAAGAAAACTATCAAAACTGTATGTTTTCACAAATACTTTATTTTCCAATTAAAAAAGTCTCAGACCATTTGAACTATAAAGGGATTTATGTGTGTGAGAGAAGGGGGAGAAAGAAATAGAGAAGAGGGCTGGGATTGTAGCTCAGTGGTAGAGCGCTTGCCTTGCATGCATGAGGCCCTGGGTTCGATCCTCAGCACCACATACAAAGCAATAAAATAAAGACATTGTGTCCATCTACAACTAAAAAAAAAAAGAAATAGAGAAGAGAGAGAGTGTGGTGTGTGTGAGTGATTTTTACAATTTATGGACGTAAGGAAATCTCTTAAATACTTGCTTGGGGACTCAGGAGCTCAGAACTTAAGTCGTTTGCTACCAAGCTCATATTTTCTTTTGGGAGCTACCTTAGCCTGTTATGAGGGTAGCTTTCTTTTTATACTTTCCTTAGTAATTATGAGTTTTAAAAATACCTGATAAAAGAAAAGCTCCAGTTCCTAGTTTTCGACTTCTAGGATATCTAGGGTTGGGTGTCTTATTTTGTGAACGGCCCTTTGAGACAGTAAAAAGGAACATTTTCCTTCTGCTCCAAAGGCCCCTCCCAGGGAAACTACCCTGGCCCCGTCAGTTACTTCAAGGTGACCCAGAACCAGTAAGCTAGGGGCACAGGTGCCACAGACTCGGGTGCTAAGCACAATAGACACTCCTGTGCTCTGGCCTCTTTCTGTTCACTTTATTTTTTCCCCTTCATTCTTCTTTTCCTCTCTTCTTACTTTGACCCCTTCCCATTTGGAAAAATAAAGTGACCCTCCATTTCCTCACCTGCCATCTTTCATTTCATCTTTTTCTCCAAACTGGTCCATCCTCCATCACTGGTCTTTACGCTTGTTCATCATCATCTCTGGGAGATCCTGGAGTACAAATGCTATCCTGTCACTCCACTAATCGTGTACATGGCCTCCGTTTCAGTCAGATCCAGAGCCTCTTTCTTCCCTCTCCACTCTCCTGGGAGCGTCTGCACACCTCATGATCTTGGCCAGCCTTTCTTCCCTGGATCCCATTTCTCTGTAGTATTCAAGTTTGTCTTCTACCTCTTGGTCTGCATGCTGTGCCCTTTACTAGGCCCCTTATCCCTAACTATGAGTTAGTAAGTGGTCTAAAGTAGCTTGACCACATAATTTTTCATCCAGATCAAGATGTCCTTGAGAATTAAACGGTGTTCAATGGACAGCACACAAGAAGCAGAGATTGAGCCGGGCGCGGTGGCTCAAGCCTGTAATCCCAGCACTTAGGGAGGCTGAGACAGGAGAATCGTGAGTTCAAAGCCAGCCTCAGCAACGGCGAGGCACTAAGCAAGTCAGCGAGACCCTGTCTGTACATAAAACACAAAATAGTGGCTCAGTGATCGAGTACCCCCGAGTTCAATACCCGGTACCCCCCCAAAAAAAAAGAAGCAGAGATTGTTCCAAGCAAATTGAAATGCCTGTTTCCCCACTCCTTGAGGCTTAGGGGAGGGCAGAGTGAAGAGCTGAGGGCAGGGTACCAGTGAACCCGATGAGGCACTTCGAGAAGTCCATCGTTGCATTGCTTAGCTGCTTCTGCTTAGAGTCTCAATTCAGCTCTACATTCATGAAAGAGTTCAGTTACCTGAGAAGAATTGTCAGCACATTTGGGGGATAAAAAATGGGTGAGGAGAGAGATCTGGGCGAGGAAACCACAGATCTCACTGGGCCAGGTCTTGTCATAATCCCTGGGTTCCAGTTACTGGGTCTGCCCTTTAAGGTAAAGATGAACTCGGTGTTGAAACCGTCTCCAGGCTCTTCTCAGCCCAGGGTTGCTCACGATTAGGTGCACTGAGTGGCTAGCGGGATAGCTAGCCAGGATAAATTTGCACAAAATATTCCCATAGTCGTAGATGCCAAAGATGTTGGACATAGAAATGAACAGAGTCACTGCATTGATAAGGTAGAGCATAAGAGAATAGCTGGTTGACTTGATGGCCCCCCAGTGAGCCTCCATGCTGGGGTCCCTGGAGCCTGTGGCATTGCTTTTCATGTGTAAGGTGTGTCTCTTGAGAGAGATGATCAGCAGAGTGGCTGCCAGGATGAACATGATCAGAGGAACCAGGATCCCCGAGTAATAGAAAAAAGCCAAGTAGGCCATATTGGTCTCAGAGACATACCTGTTCTCGGTGGAATTGGAGGAAGGGATAGGAAAGGAAACATTCACATATGCATTGAAGGTGTCTTTACAGAAGAGAGAGGTCAAACCCAGGGAAACCAACATGGATAGACTCACAAGCCGAGGTAGCAGCACCGGGATTCTCCTCTTCATCATAAGGAACAAAGGCTGAGTAAAGTTTGCGATTTTGAGACAATAGAATACGTTTTGCCAGGCACCAAACCAGAGGTTGGAATAGTTCAGAAACAGCATGACAACTTTGAAGAATATGTACAATGTCTTTTGGTTATAAATGACTCGGAATAGTAGACTGTAAGTAATGTCCAGCATCACCCAAATCTGTAGAAAGATCCTGGAACAACTCAGAATGAACATAAGGTAGTCTCCACTGGGGAGTCTTTTGTCCCTGGCCCACTCAACCCCATAGATGACCGTAATGAAGCCATTCCCAAGAACACCAGTCATGCACTGGATTCCAGAGACCACCAATGCAAAGGTGACTTTAAGCCCAGAAATGTCCGTGTCTGTGACATCCGTATTCATCACTACCATTTTTTCTGACTCTGCCTTTCAGGTTTCCACACCAAGAGCTGGTATCTGCTCTGCAGCCCTCTGACCCTCACCCAGTGTTATTGTAATTTTCCCCTTAGTTAATGGTTATTTCCAGTTTTTCTTCATTTGCTTGTCACATGACTGCAAGTTAGAGGCTTGTCATGCAAATTATGAGAGGATCTGGTTACTAGTTCTGTCTCCATTTTTCATAAAGACCCATTTGTTTTGGGCTTTCAGGAGCTCATTGGAGAGAATTTGCAATGCGTGTTCAGCTCAGCACCTTCTTACTTTATTTACTTCAGTCCATATTCACCTGATAAGACAAGAATCCCAAGTGAGGAGTCTTAGTAGCTCATGGTCTTTTTACTTGTCTCTCAAGACCTGTGTTGCTTGTGAAATTATCTGTCAAAAAATGCACACTGCTTCTTTTACATGCTTCTTTTACATGCCTTCTTTGTCTCCCTTTCTCAACTCCCTTATGGTGGGAGAGGTGTTTTTTTTTTTTCCCCTCCTGTGGTTACTGTGTGTGGGAATAAGAAATTACCACGAACTCATGCATGAGCATCTTTTACTTAGAACCAGGTGTCTTTCAGAAAGTCCAGCTATTACACAGTCCTCAAATACCACACAGAGAAGCCAACACTGGGTGCTATTTGGGGGAACTAGAGAAAAGAAAGTCTTCATTTTCATTGTGGGTGTATCTCTAAAAACAACTGACTAACTTCTGCATGACTTTGAGCTCAGGAGTAGGTAGATTTAGGCTGGGAAGGTGTTGCAGTATTCTGAACATGGTATTGGGAAATGTGAAAAACACTATAACTCAAAAATTTCCTACTTCTTAACTCTCCCTGTGAATCAGTGTGAACTCTGGAGTAATATTAAAAAACGTGTAGATGCCCAGGATTCATCCCAACTCTACTAAATCAGAATCTGGGATAGGATTGGCCTATGTTTTTATGAAGCTTAAAGAGCATGTTGCTCACAGGTAGCATGGAATACCAAAGTTTTAGCTAGAAACAAATGTGCCTGGGCCAAAGTTGGCCTGCAGATGTGGTAAATGTTACATTGTCTAGCACTGGACAGTGTGAGTCTATCAGTGATCGACTTTTTAAATTGGCCAATATTTGAGTTTAAAAGACTGTATACATGTAAACACATAAAAACAATGTCTTCTCTTGAAAAATTAGAAGATTTGGCAATATTTGATCTGCATGGTAAATTGATTGAAGCTGGGCACTGCTGCTTATTTTAAGAAAAATGTATACTTTTCAGTATGTTATCAGTATCCCCTAGTTGCTAAGGCCCTTTTTTTTTTTTTTTTTTTTTTTGGTACTACGGATTGAACTCAGGGGCACTTAACCACTGAGTCACATCCCCAGCCCTTTTAAAAATATTTTATTTAGAGACAAAGTCTCATGAAGTTGCTTAGGGCCTTGCTAGGTTGCAGAGGCTGGCTTTGAACTTGGAATCCCCTGCCTCAGCCTCTCGAGCCACTTGGATTACAGGCATGCATCACCATGCCTGGTTTCCTAATGCCTTCTTGACACTCAGGCTGAGTGCCATGTGCTGTTTGCTTGTGTGCTTTCTCTATTATATTAGCAATTTTTATTATGTTAGGCACTTATACTATGTATGGAGAGATGATAAAAATTAATTTTATTTAAAATAAAGAAGTCAGACATTTATTATTATAAGATTTTATTGTTATTAGATCATATTTGCATAAAATAGCACCAAAGTAATATATTCCAAAATTAAGAAAGCATTGTTAAAATAAATAAAAACTCCTGTCAGAAGAGTAGCTGGTAAAGATTTTCTTCCATTCTCTAGGCTATCTCTTCACACTCTTAATTGTTTTCTTTGCTCTGAAGAAGCTTTTTAATTTCAAACCATCCCTATTGATTCTTGGTTTTATTTCTTGAGCTTTAGGAGTCTTATTAAGGAAGTTGGTGCCTGAGCCAATATAATGGAGTGTTGACCCCATGTTTTCTTCTGGCAGTTGCAGTGTTTTTTGTTTAATTCTTGGGTCTTTGATTCCCTTTGAGTTGATTTTTGTACAGGATGAGAGATAGGGATCTAATTTCATTCTTCTACACATGAAGTTTTCCCATCACAATTTGTTAAAAAGACTGTCTTTTCTCCAATATATGTTTTTGGTACCTTTATCAAGGATCAGCTGTTTGTATCTGTTTGGGTTTTTTCTCTTTAAGGAAATTTATTATTTCATGTCCTTGGAAGTCCAGAGAAAGAAAGAAGGCACAGTACATTCTATGCCTGAAAGATACCTCCACATCTTTTCTGTGTGGGTTTATGTCTGTGTCTTCTGCTCTTTGCCAGCTACTCCTCTGACAGGGGATTAATATACAGAATATATAAAGAAATAAAAAATCTTAACACCAAAAAAATGAAAAAACCGACTAAT
Source organism: Geosciurus inauris (assembly GCA_004024805.1). NCBI lineage: Eukaryota > Metazoa > Chordata > Mammalia > Rodentia > Sciuridae > Geosciurus > Geosciurus inauris. The sequence goes on from PVHX01008825.1 coordinate 42,282, forward strand.
CTAATCAATAAATGGGTGAATATACCAAACAGACATTTCTCAAAAGAATAAATACAAACAGCCAACATATATAAAAAGCATTCAACATCTTTAGCAATCAGAGAAATGCAAATGGAAACTATACTGAGATTTCATTTAATTCCAGTTAGAATGGCAATCATTAAGAACACAAATAACAAATACTTGTGAAGGTATGGGGGGAAAAGGTACACTCATACATTGGTAGTGGGACTGCAAATCAATACTACCATTTTGGAAAGCAGAATGGAGATTTCTCAAAAGAGTAGGAATGGAACCACCATATGACCCAGCTATCCCACTCCTTAGTATTTATCCAAAGGAACTAAAATCAGCATATTGTAGTGATACATGGATACCAATATTTATAACAGTACAGTTTACAATAGCCGAGTTATGGAAGAGAATATATTATCATGCACAATGGAGTTTTACTCAGCCATAATGAAGAATGAAATTATGTCATTCTTGGAAATAGATGGAACTGGAGAACATCATGCTAAGTGAAATATACCAGTCCTGGAAAGTCAAAGGTTGAATGTTTTGTTTCATATGTGGAAACTAGAGAAAAATAAGGAACTAAAAAAGGGGGCATCCCATGAAAATAGAAGGGAGAACAGTAGAGTAGAAGAAGGGAATTGAAGGGGAGGGAGGAGAGATGGGAAAAGAGAGGAAATGCAGAATGAAACTGACCACAGTATGCTATGCGCATGTATGAACATATCACAATGAATCTTACTTTTATATATATTTATAATGCACTGATTAAAACAATAAGTAAATAGAGGGAAGATCAATAGAGTAGGAGGAAAGGGAAAACACTGGGGTTTGAAATGGAGCAAATTATATGCAAATTATACAAACCCCACTATTGTATATAACTATCACGTACTAATAAAAACATTTAAAAATGAAATAAAAACCTTATGTCAACACAGAGACTTTTATAAGTATGCTCATAGCAACTCTTCTCATCCTAGCCAGAAACCAGAAACAAGGTGCACTGACAACTTGAGCCTCTCCTGTAAGAGGCCCACTAACTTCTGTTGCTTCCCCTGATGGAGCAGAGTAGTATTTGTCAGCAGCCTCCACATATTCCAAAGGGCCAAAATCATTTTTATTTTTGCTTATTTTGTCCCAATATATATACTTGTAAAAATAAATAATATCTATCCAAATTTCTTGCATATAACTGCTGATTTCTGTTGTTCTGGTACCATTTTGGTTGGTTTTTAATTCATGTTTTTCTCTTATTTTAAGAGCAAGAGCAGAGTGGGGTGGTGGGAAGGGTCTGCCTGCAGCCCCATAGGCATGAGCAAGAGGGACATGGAGGAGAGCTGTCAATGGGGTGTCAGGGTGTATGCTGAGGCTCCGCACAGACTGATAGATCCAAGCCATTCATAGTGCCAGGCTTGTACAGCTCATTTTTGTTCTTTGATACTTTCTCATCTGGGGAGCTAGGACAGAGGTGCTGTGGTTTGAATGTGTGCCCCAAAGTTCATGTGTTGGAAATTCAATCCCCAATGCAATAGTATTGATAGGTGTGACCTTTAAGAGATGATTAGGTCATGAGGGCTCTCCCTTCATGAATGGATTCATGGCATTATCTCAAGAGTATTTTATCAAAAAAGTGAGTTCAACTCCCTCTTATTCACTCTTGCCTTTCTGCCTTCTGCCATGGAATGATGCAGTAATAAGGTCCTGTCAGATACAAGGATACTTAACCTTGAACTTCCAGGCTCCAGAACCATAAGAAATAAATTTTTGGTGGGCGGTGACTGGGGATTGGACTACTCAGGGTCACTCAACCACTGAGCCACATCCCCACCCCTATTTTGTATTTTATTTAGAGACAGGGTCTCACTGAGTTGCTTAGTGCCTTGCCATTGCTGAGGCTGGCTTTGAACTCGCAATTCTCCTGTCTCAGCCTCCCAAAGTGCTGGGATTACAGGTATGTGCTACTGTGCCCAGCTAGAAATGAATATTTTTTAAAAAATAAATTACTATATTTGTGGTATTCTATTGTGAGTACAGAATTAACCAAAACAGGAGGCATCTCTACTTTAGGGATGATCTCATGGGGGAACTAAAGAACAAAGCTTTCAAATATTTGGCTGTTGGGTTCAAAATCTTTGGTCCAGATAGAGGATAGAACATTTGGAAAAACATGGGATCAGGGGAAAAATTTTTCTCTTCTTTTCCCACTAGCATCCAGACTAGAAAATATCTTTCTAAGTTGAAGAGGAATGGAAGAGGAGCAGGCAGGGAGGAGTAGAGGAGGGGAGGGCCTCTGCAAAAGGGTCTTATGTCTTGGCCCAGTCCTTATGATTGGGTAGGGGTGTCAAGGCAGATAGGGATGCAAGACAGCCCTCAAGTGTCTTGGGAAAGCTGCTAAACCCTCACTATGCCCACAGAAAGGGTTTGGAAATCTGCTGAGAGAGTTGGTGGATCCCAAAGGGATCTAGTGGTTGTATCCAGGAGATTTTGCAAGCTGGGTTCAGATGAAGCCAATGTAGGGGCAGAGGAAGGGCTGTGGGTGTAGGACAGACCCACACGCTATCAACATGTTTTTATGTGATTCCAAGGAACACGGATTTCACTTCAGGAAGGAAAAATCCACCCATATCCAGCAAGGACAGTGTTTTCGCCTCGTATGACTAAAAAAACATTAAAATCTGTTTAGTTTATGGAGCAGCGACAGCCCTATGAAGGGTATAAATATGTTTCCCTCAATCTCAGTGCTTAGTTCTGTGGTGGTGAATCTCCCTTTCCCTTCCCATAGTCTTTAGCAGGTTTCATATTTTCTAGTCTTTTTTGGGTTATTTATTAATACTCAGTTCAGTTTAGTTTCATATTTGATTTAAAGCTCACCTTCTCCCTTTCCTTAGAACAGTTTGGACTAAGACCCCATCTGGTTGGCTTAGCAGGGATAGAATGGGCTATGAGACATGCGTCTCTCCCTCTTCTAGTCTTGGCTGGCATGGGGAAGAGGGGACAGAAGACAGAGTCTCTGTTTCACCGACTGCTGTTGTACATGTGCTCTCTAGTGGTTGCTGTTGCTTCCCTGGCCAACCCCAGCTGGCCATGTGCGTCTCCTGGGTGCCAGGCATGGTCTGTTGGCTGTCTTGTGAGAGCATCTGTGAGGTCTTGAGGGGCCTCTGCAGCTCCACTCTGCTGCCCACGACTCCTGTAACTCTCCCCTTCTCTCCTTTCCCTAATCTTTTTATATAAATAGCCTTGGAAGGAGGGATGTTGTTGGAATCGTGGCTTGTCGTAGTTGGACCAGCACTGCAACCTCTTAGTAAGCTTTGCGGTGGGCATCTGGCCTCAGCTATTGGCTACCTTCTTTCAATCTGTCTTCCTCTGCCATGTCAATATGCTGGCACTGGATGAATTACCTAAAGGTCCCTTTGAAGACATCCATACTCCCTCCCACCCTCAAAAGATCTGAATGATTGTCAGAGAAAGCCAAGCAACTGTATTTTCAAATCTCTTAATTTTCATTCTAATATGGAGTGGGAGGTGTTGGGAGTTACTGCCCTTTAGGGAGACTTATCCTATCGTTTCATAATGTGAGCTCTAGGGTCGATTCTCAGACAACAGAAGTGCTGTTGAACCTCTTGGTACAAATGACTGAATGACTTTTTGGAGAAGACTAAGAGGAGATGTGTCCCTATCAAATGGGAAGAGACCAGATTGAGAATTCTAATTTTAGGAAATAATTATAATATTTTGCAGACCTGCGCTTTTGGCTTGGGGAAGTTGCATTTACAGTGGTAGAAAAGCACATGTTTCTTGGACCCATCGCTCTATAAAAAGTAGGAAAGGGAAGACAGACTGAGAGGGTCATATGTTCCATTTCAAATTGAAGAACATTCGTATATGCTTCTTTGACAAAGAATGCGATAAAAGAAAGCAGCCTAGATGTCCTTATGAAACAAACCGCTGCAGCAACAAAGAGTAGAAACCCAGAAAAATGTGTGATCAAAACCTAAATGAACTGAAAAGAGAATTGAAATGTCAACAAAGTTTATATTTGTTGTTTATAAAACAAGTGGTTATGTATTTAAGTGAAAAGTCTGCCTGGGGCATCAGATTTTTCACAGAGAGCAAGTTGTAAAAGATTGTCTACTGAATGTAGTGAATGAGCTGCTAATGTAAAAGTAATCAGAAATACCATTGTTCAACGCAGTGAAAATACAGCTGAGAGACTAAGAGAAAAATTATGTGAAAACATTTTAAAATGGTGACATTTGCTATTATAGCTGATCAGGATGCATCGTTAGTAATCTGGGTAATAATTAACTCATTTCTCCACTGTGTATTGAGAATTTTTACATGACTGAAAATATTTTGGACAGTGTACCCAAGAGTAATTAAAAAATTAATTTTTGTGACGAGAAGAAGCTTTTGTTCAATCGAACGTGGAAGATTTGTGTGACTGTATGATGCTGTTCCTGGGATGGATGGTGTTAACATTGGACTTGCAATAAAACTTAAGTTCCATGTGGCAAGTTATGTAAGGACACAAGCTTTACATATACTCATTTGCATTATTCAGCAGGAATTGTTTTCTGCTAGAAGTTAAAAATGTAAGACATCTTGGACACGGTGCCCAACACTTGAGCTGGATCTCCTGGTGGGGCTTGAGGCAGAGAGTTGATGCGTTGGATGCACAGCATGGCAGTCTGCTCACTGCACAGAGGGCGGGGGCCTTAGTCACGTTGAACACAGAGGAGCTTTGTTGAGCTATTGCGAGAAATGAGCTTACATCATCTGAGGAAAAAAAAATTCTTGCTTATGCTAAGCAGTAAAGATTGTTATCATGTAGCTTGTCCTGGGTGGACAAACACTTGGATATTTCCCTGCAAAGACATGCACAAGTAGTCATAAAACATTATGGGGGAAATAGATCTGGCATTGCGTCACTGAGTGTTCTTTTCTGTTCTAAAAATGTAACTGATAGCCTCAACCCCATGGTGAAATTGTGATACACTGAAAACTGACTTCCCCAAATGGTTTATTGATTTCAGATCTTGTGAAGATAGCCTCCAATGTTCAGTGCACCTTCTTCAATTCTTGTCTTTACCGTGAAGGATGATCCCTGGTGGGACATATAATAGAAAATGCAGTACAGAGGTATTTGAAGGCTAAGCTACTACAGATACCTTAGCAATTCTGCAAAGATTCACATTGGAAAGTACCACCACCCCTAGCGAAGGGCTCCTAGCCAAGGCTGAATTCCGTTCACATTGCAACTAGACACAAGATGTGTTGGTGCCAAAGGAAAAGTGACACATTTCTGACTCTAAAACAAAAGCTAACAAATAGTGAAAGAAAATGTTAAAATTATTTCTATTTTTAACTATTTTTTCAATTTTGAATTTAAGACACACTCTTCATATGTATACATGTAAACATTATGTGGTATGGTAAAATGGTTATTTTCCAGGCAGCTGATTTGTTTTTGCTTACATCTGATCTGTTTGTCCATAGACTTTTATATCCTTGGTTCCTGTAGACCCTGGAGTCTTCAGTGGCCTCTTGGGTCATCAATGAATGATGCGTTAGCTTTAAAGCTTAGTTAACAGTTTTCACCACAAGATGGAGCTTACGAATTTCTCTTGGAAAGTCTTTAGAACAATACCTGAATTCATCCGCTAGTGGGCAGTCATGCTCTTTCTAAATAGCAGCCTCAGGGAAATCCTTGAAAGTCTCTTCTATTGGAGCAAGTTGGTTAAGAGTTTTGCCAAACCACTTTTTAGGGAGATTTCTGATTGTTTTCATGATCAGAGTTATGTCTGTCCATCAAGAATTCTTTTAGTAACAGATTGGTTATATCTATCTATCTATCTATCTATCTATCTATCTATCTATCTATCTATCTATTTTGGTACTGGATATTGAACTGAGGGACACTCGACCACTGAGCCACATCCCCAGCCCTATTTTGTGTTTTATGTAGAGACAGGGTCTCACAGAGTTGCTTAGCGCCTCGCATTTGCTGAGGCTGGCTTTGAACTTGCGATTCTCCTGTCTCGGCCTCCCTAAGTGCTGGGATTACAGGCATGCGCTGTCGCGCCCGGCAAGAATGTAGTTTTAATTTGCAATTTACCTTTCAAAAATAAATACAAAGCCGGGTGCGGTGGCGCACGCCTGTAATCCCAGCACTTAGGGAGGCCGAGACAGGAGAATCGCGAGTTCAAAGCCAGCCTCAGCAATGGCGAGGTGCTAAGCAACTCTGTGAGACCCTGTCTGTACATAAAACACAAAATAGGGCTGGGGATGTGGCTCAGTGGTTGAGTGTCCCTCAGTTCAATCCCGGGTCACCTCTCACCTCCCCCCCAAAATACTGTGTTCTTTAAACAGACAAATTTTAGATCACTGCAGAGCCTGTTCTAAAGCATACCAATATCAGAATAATAGGATAACAATACTGCAAGTGATCTGAGGACCCATGTGGCACCTGAGCTGCCCATGTAGAAATGATTCAACTAAGAAAGAAACCAAGGGCATTGTCCAAGGCTATAAACCTGTTGAGGTCATTATTGGACTATCAAAGAATCAAAGAATGAGTTTTGGATAGGTTTCTATTAAAATTTTTTGCTGGTTTCTTTCTTTCTTTCTTTTTTTTACTATTGGGTAATTACTTACAATATTTGAGCCTTCTTATCCTATCCAGTAAATGGTTATGAAATTTCATTTAAACACAGTGCTCAGACATTATTTTTGCCCTAAATAGATTACCTGCACTTAGGTGTTGATACATAGAATGACCATTGTTTCTCAACAGAACAGGTATTTCCTTATTCAACAAATCCTTTGTGTCTACTGTGTCACTGGAGATAAATAGTAAATGAGACAAGTTCCTTATAAAATGTACAGTTTAATTTGTGTGTTGGGGGGTGAGGTGGGAGGGAGGGGAATGAGGGAGTTTGGGAATGACAGATAATAAACAAAGAAAAATGATACAATTTCAGTTTGTAGTGAGTATTATAAAGAAAATGAAGTATTACTTTTCAACGAGGGTGCCAAGACTACTCAATGGGAAAAGGAAGAGCCTTCAAAAATATTGCTGAAATAACTGAATATTCATGTCAAAAGAATGAAGTTGGCCTCCATCTCATGCCACATGCAAAAATCAACTCAGAATGGATCAAGGTCTTAAATGTAAGAGGATATAAATGTAAATCTTTGTGACCTTGAATTAGGCAGTGATTTCTCAGATATGAGGCCTAAATCCCAAACAATCAAAGCAAAACAAAATAAATTGAACTTCATCAAAATTAAAAAATTTTGTGTTTGAAAGGGTGCAATCAGGAAAGTGAAAAGACAACTCATCTAATGGGAGAAATCACTTGTAAGCCATATACCTGATAATGGAGTATTCTGAATATATAAAGAACTCTCACAACTAAACAATAAAAAGTTAACCCATTTAAAAATGGGCAGAAGATTTGAATAGGTATTTTTTTCCAAGGAAGATATACAAATGGTCAATAAGCATATAAAAAAAATGCTCAACATCATCCTCCATTGGAGAAATACACATAAAGAAATCACAAGCTAATACTCATTGGGGTGGAGGAAGAACAGGACAATAACAAGTGTTGGCAAGGAAGTGGAACAATTGGAATGCCCGTATGTTGCTGGTGGTGGAAAGGTAAAGTGGTGCAGCCACTTTGGGAAATAGCTCAATAGATCCTCAAAAAGTAGAAGATAAAGTAGGGTGAAGGGACAGAGAGAGGAAGTGGACATAGGGTGCTGGTGGGTTATTTTAAACCTTGTGTCAGGAAAGGTTTTGGTAAGGAGGTAAGGAACATGTGAACAAAGTATTTGTTCAGCTAGGGACTGGGGAAAGCACACAAGCCCTGTTCCCCTTCCTGTCCTCTCTTCCTTTGGTTCTATATGTCCTTTCCCTGATACATACATCAGAATGTGTCCTACATACTCTAGTTGTAACATCTGTGTGAAAGACACATTCAGAAAATCAAACTCATTATTGGATGAAAGTGTTAACATATACGGGTTAACCTATGCAGACTTAGTTAACAGGGAATCTCCAAGACCTAACAATGCCTCATAGGTCTCAGGGGAGATATAGAGATATGGAACAGGACATTCAACAGGGCTCTTGAAGTGTTTGCTAAGTCCTCCAAGTGGAAATCAATGGTGAAAAGGGTTTCACAATCTAGAGAAAGGGATCCTACAGTCATCTCCCGCCTCCAACAACATAAGAGGATTTTTTGAAGGGAATGTGCAAAAGAGGAGAGTGGCAGCTTTCTAGTCCTTTCCCTAGAATGCTCTCCTCCCCACTTCCCGCAAAGACCAGTGAGATTGGGAACTTCCAGGGAATCACTGGGAGAGTCTTGGCAGGGCCAGCACCTGCCTCAGGCTTGCCCTAGGCTGCAACTGAGTGGAGTACAGGACAGTCCCTGGGAGAAGCAAACCTGCTAGACCTCAGCATTGGGAACATTTGGGACTGGGTAAATCTCTGTTGTGGGAAGCTGTTCTGTGCGTCTTAAGCTGTTAGTAGCATCTGCCACCTCTACCCACTAGAGTGCAGTAGCAACTCCTCTTCTTCCATACCCTGCCCATTCTGAAAACCAAAAATGTTTCCAGACATTGCCAGATGTCCACTGCGGAAGAAAAGTATCCTGGATGAGTACTTAGTTTTGAAGGGCAATGCCAATGTAGAGATCCATGCCTGACTGGCCTGGTGAAACCTGAGGGCAAGGGACTTCCTGCAGCTGCCTTTCATTACAGAGCAAAGAGAATGGGCACATTGTGATGTCCTGACCCATGTATTCTATGTCATGGTCAAATCAGGGTCATTAGCATCTGTCATTAAACATGTATCAATTTCCTTGTGATGATCAATATTGCATAAATTGCAAATAATTGAGAGCATACATAAAGTATATGGTAAAATCCAATAACAAAGATGCCTAGAAAACCATAAGGACTTTTGAAATAATCACATTTATATATAACCCATGAGATAAGAAAGACACCTTAAGAGAGATGAGAGCGAGAGCAAGTGAGAGAGAGAGAAAGAGAGAGACAGAGAGAGAGAGAGAGAGAATATGAATCTGGTGGTGGTGGTGCTTCCTGAATTTCTAGTGCTTGGTGGAGTGAAGAAGGGTGATGCTTCTCCTCCAGGTACCCTCAGTAGTTAACCAGGCTCAAGTTATTTTGAAAAGATCCTCTTGAAGGGAGCTGCCTGCTGGACAGAAAACAGATAGTGGTCAAAGAGTTCATTGCTTGTTTTAGATAAGGATTTTTTTCAAACTTGGCACTATTGACATTTTGGATCAGATACTTGTTCACTCCAGGGCTTCCTGTGCCTCGTAGGATGTTTAAAACATCTCTGACTTCAACCCACTTGATGCCAGCAGCGTCCCCCAGTAACAATGATCTCTACTGTCTCCAGACATTATCAAATGCGTCCCGGGGCCAAATGTTGCCCATGGTTGAGAAACAGTGCTTTTGACAAAGATACATTGCAAAAATCATGCTACCTAGGTCTGAAAAACCCACGAGGGGGTCAGTGTAATAACACACTACAGATTTAGTAGTGCAAAGCAGCACAAATTCATTATCTCGAAGTTTTGGCGGTAAGGGTGTTGGCAGGGCTGTATTCCCTCTGGGAGCTCTCCAGAGAATCCCTTTGCTTGCCTTTTCCAACTTTTCCAGCTGCCCCCATTCCTTGGGGTCCCAGCCATAAATGACATCACTTTGACCTCTGATTCCACTCTCACATCATCTTCTCTGGCCCTGTTACCTCCCTTTTATAAAGACCTTTTGATTAGATAAGGCCCACTTGCGTGATCCAGGTGCCTCTCTCCATCACATGGTTCTGGACTTAATCACATCTGCAAAGACCCTTTACTATGTCAGGTGATAGTTACAGGTGTCACAAAGTAGGAGGTGGACATCTTTGGGGGCCATTATTCTGCTACCACAGTTAAAATTGGGGCACGTGTCAGCCAGGGGGCTCCGTTGTTCCAGGACTGGTTAAATAATTTCCTATGCTTTTTACTTCCTTCTCCACCCTGCCTCCTCCCAGGGATTGGCAACAGCTGAGCAAGCAGGAAAAGGTGGCAAAAACACCCCACTTGACCCTTTCTTACGGCGGTAGCTCTGTGGCTCATGTCTAGCTGGAGAGAAACTTTAAATTAGATAGATAATGGTTTTTATTAAAATAGCACGAGTTTTTTTTCAACATTAAAATAATGCTGCTTTAGTTCCTGACCTATCTGGACAGCCCTGGGCTCTACCTGGAAGGTTGCTCCTGGCTGGAGAAAGGAGCTGTTAAAACAGAAAAAACAAAGGCAAGGAAGGAAACAGAGAAAGTCATTCTTCTTGGTGCTTCCCACAACCCAGCTCCTCCAATGAACCTGGAATGATGATTTAGGGAGAAAGGGCATTGAAACGTTCCATTGAGCCACCCCACAGACTGGAAAGATCTTCCTAGAGAGGGGGAGTTTGCGGGGGGTTTTGGGCAGCCCATCATTTCCTTTATTTACCCTGGGACACTGGAGATTTTTGTTATCTAGAAATTTGGGAAGAGAGGTAGAGGAAGGAGCGAAGAAGGGGAGGACGGTGGGAAGACCTGGACTGAGAACTACATATGCTCAGGAAGGAAGAACAAGTAGACAGTATTTTAAATCTGTGCTGGCAGGAAGCACTGGGGACATATGGCCACCAAAGGAGGGAGCTATAGCTTGCATCTCTGCAGCTCGTGGTGAGACTTCAAAATGCTTCCAAACGGGTAAGTGGATGGCTTGCCTGAACTCTAAAACTGTAACCAGAAAACTTTTATGTGTTCCCTGAGGACACCAATTAGACACCAAAATCCAAGTGTCTCCCTTTGTGGCTGGATGAGCTGACTCCAACCCCCAGGGCCCAGGGACTCAGGAAGGGTAGGTTGCAGGTTACTCAAAGACTAAAAGCTGTGTGGCAATCATGAGCTAAAACCAAAATCACCTATGGTTTTTATTGCATATGGTGTGTTTCTGTGTAATTATAAAAACCATTTTAAGAATTTAAAAATTAAAAAAAAAGAATTTAAAAATTAAAAAATATTTCATGTAAATTGTTGTTTCAGAGGGAAAGAGAGATAGAGAGAGAGAGAGAGAGAGAGAGAGAAAGTTTTATTATTTCAGGTGTTTTTCTTTTCTTCTTCTTTTGGGTTTTGGTGGTGGTAAGGATTATACAGCACCAAAAATGGCTATCTATCCCACACAGGACACAAGACCTTGGCATGTTTGTTTGAATGGAGTGGAGCAGTCAGGATAAAGTGTAGCAAGTCATGAAGATAATGCAAAAAAACCCAGACAGTTCCTTGCATTCTACTTGAGTGCAGGGCCTGAGGGAAATGCAGAGCACAAGAGAGCTCAGTCCCAGCAGAGCTTCAGGTCTAGAGAGAAGAACGGCATACGGGAGAAGGAGGAGTGTTAGGCAGAAATAACTGGGGTTCAGGTACCCTGAATTCCTGTAAAAGGAACGACCTTTTAAAACTGGACTCCAGGTGCACTGCAGCTCTTGGAACAAAGGCATTGCTTCCATCTGAGAGTGTATGCTGTCTTACTTTCCAAAATCTCACATAGAATGTTCTAGCTAAGAAAAGAGCCTGCTTAGAGATTTTGTTCAGGTGGGTGGTGGAAGTATCCAAATGAAGCTGGGCTCTGTCTCACTCAAGACTCTTATAGCCTACCTGAGAACAGGCGACTTTACTTTCAAATTGCGTATTGCAAACTCTTATTTTCCAAATGAAGGAGATGTGCCTGACCACGTGTTAGCCCATGGATAAATAATTTGTTGAAGGAAGGAAGGAAGGAAGAGATGAAATGTTCCTCCGTGCGTGTGCTAGTGTGCACCATCATGAGTTTACCTCAGGAAGTGGCTTCCAATAAAATGGAGGAAGCTAGACCTGTGAAGGGACTGTGATGCTGTGGATTGTGACAGAGATAGCAGGAGGTCTACTTAGGAGCCTGACATCTTTGAGGTTGCTGGCGGTGGGAAATGTAACTGTGATTCTGTGAGTGAGAGTCAGAAAAGTTACCATGAAGACAACATGAGCAACGTTGCTTACCGGTAAGAATGCGGATTCTTCCTCCCCATGAGCTGCCAAGTGGCTTTTCTCTGTGGTTACTTAGTTTACTGCTTGCCTCAGTATCATTTTCTCTGACTTCCTCTTGGAGGTGAGCTCTTTATTCGATGCCATTAGCCAGTGCCCCATAGTTGCATGTTTTGAAGGAGCAATGTGGTTTTCCAGTTTTGTGATCCTCAGGAGGGATAGCTGTTGGTCTCACTTTGCAAGCCACAGTGCTGTCTTTGTGCTGCACTGTCGCTTACAAAGGTATCCAAAATTAAGATGCCTGGAGCTTAGGTGGGCCTGGTGAATAACTGAGCACAAAGAGTCTAGCTATAGAGCAGGTGTCAATCAATGTTTATGGAACTTAAAAATGCTTGAAATTTATTCTAAACTATTTGTCTTTCTTTTGTGAAAGAAATATGAACGTCTTTAGGGTAAAAATGAATTTGCTGGGGTCAACCCTAACCAAAAAATAAATAAAGCCTAGAGGGAATTAAGGAGTTCTTATTCAGGATTGCCTCCTACAGCCTTACAAGACTGTAAGAATGCAAGCTTTCCCAGAGGCCACCACAACCTTGCACCAAAAGTACTTCTACAAGGACATCTGCCCAGCTACTGTTTGTTCAACCTTGAGCTAACACCACTCTTGTTATTCATCAGTGTGCCCAAGGATCATTGTTTCAAAATATCTGATGTAATCCTCTTTATTTTTGTCTTTAAAACTTCCTCTTGCCCCAATCAATCACTTTGAATATGCTAGTAGTTTGCTATTGCACGTTTACCCCAAACGTGCTCTGCCATTCCGGAATCAGTAAACATTGTTAGTCTTTGGAGAGTGTGATCTGCTGTTTTTTAAATGTAGGTCAACACTTGGTTCCCAATACTCTGTTCCTTTGTTTTCTAATCAAGACTGCAAGTCAATAATGATCAAGAGGGTTGTTTTAGTTTTTTTTTTGTTTGTTTGTTTGGTACTGGCGATTGAACTCAGCGATACTCAACCACTGAGCCACATTCCTAGACTTTTATTTTTTTTCTTTTTTCTTTTGTTTTTAATTTAGAGACAGGGTCTCACTGCGTTGCTTAGTACCTGGCTAAGTTGCTGAGGCTGGCTTTGAATTTGCAATCCTCCCACCTCTGCCTCCTGAGCCACTGGGATTATAGGGGTGCCTCACTGTGCCTGGTTTGTTTTAGTTTTTGATAAATGTAACCACTGTTTTTGAAAAGAAAGTGAATGACATAAGTGGATCATCCCTTCTGCTATTTTGACTTAGATTTAGGTTGAGAATCTTCTAGAGAGTTGGGAAGCTGGTTACAAGAGACATGAAGGAATTGGGTAAGCAGGTGCTTCTCTTCTTTTTCTCCAAATATCTTAAGAGAAAGAGTTTTTATTTCAGCAGTATGGGAACTTTAGGAGACTATAGGCAGAGGCACTAATGCTCCACAGACCTGGCTAGGCATTCCTTGCATGTCTCACCCTTGGTTCAACTAAAGGAGTTGCTGTTGATAGAATTGGAAACCAGCGTGGGGTTAGACACACGTGCAGGTGTTGCCCACTCTTCCGTTCTGACAGTGACGTAGAGTCTTTTGCCCCAATTTCCCGAGCTGAGTCCTTTTTATTCCTCCTTCCAAATCCACCTCCACTCAAGCTTTCAATCTGTGCTGGGGTTCTGGTTTGAATGAGGCACTGATTTATTTGCAGACTTGAGGATCTGGAGTGCAGATGCAAATGGCAGTTTTCCCTGGTAAGTGTTGGAGGCAATTGAATCGTGTTCTGGTTTGCATTCCCAAGGCCTGCAGGTTCTCGGAAAACCACATTTTACAGGCTGTTTAGTGAGGGTTATTTTTCATCTCAGCTACAAATGCCAGCCTATAGTAGTTCTTAGAACTCAAAGAGCTTTCCTTTGCAAGGCAGATGATAGAGACAGAATCATTAAATGCTTAGCACAAATCTGGGTCCAAATAAAAAAGCAACTTTTACCTTCAGTATTTCTGTTTCCTTGCATTGTCTTTTCTCCCATGCTAGCAGCTCTGTCCCTGTCTTGGCTATGTCAGTGGATGGCAGCCTCCCTCCTTAGAATGCCTTCACTTTGTGGCCAGAGAAGGGTTTTCATGGCGACACAGGGAATCTGCCACCAACTTTTTTTCTTTTTTAAACTTTTTTAGCAGACAAGCTAGAGTTGATGAAGGTAGCCTAACCTGTGGTCTTATGCTCTTATGAAATAAAAAAATTTGTAAGCTAACAGTGAAGGAGTCAAGGACCTGCATGTAGCTACATAGAATGTGTGCTGAGAGCTGTCTTATAGATGCTTTTCTTTATTTTAATTTTTCTGATCACTTAATATATTGATGAAAACTTCTCATTTGCAGCTCCAATAAGCTTCCATCCCCTCAAACTTTTTGGACATTTTCTATGAAGCTGATTGTTGCCAATAAGAAAAAGAAGTTGGGAGTTGCTACTATGTAATCAATTTGAAGGGTTGAAAAACCTTTCCTGTAGAGTCACATAATGGAATTAGCAGGTTTGGTTTTTTTTTTTAATAAGTGAGAAAATGAATTAGCATCAGATGAAAACAAACTAGTTACCAATAGAGTTATTGCTCCAGATCCAAAATTTCCTTAGGGAAGTCAGTTTGGGGATTTTTATGACCCTTGTTAAGATTTATACAACACAAGATTGTCTGTGATGAAACTTTTTGGCTACCAAAGACTAAACTTCTGAAACAGACTTAGAGGTGGGAGTGAGGCATGATGTAGAACCAGAGGCATGGTGAAATTTCTGTCTGCCATACAGCAACATCATCCATCCATCCTTAAAACTCCTTCCCCACTGCTATGCACAGAACCACCGATGGACCCCACACTAACAATTCCTTTCTAGAGAAATTGAACACGTTGCCGATGATGATAGAGTTTCTAATGTAGATGTTTACATGTATATTAAATCTTTTCTTGTTAGGGCATTTTAGATTCCCAGGCTTATGTCAGATTCCACACCCACATACCTAAAAGATGAGCCAGCCCATCAGGAGGATCCAGGTGCAAAACAGAGCTCCCAATCAGCTTTGGCATTCAAGAGAGAGAACTACTGGGGAATAATACCTGCTTACCCAATGTGGTCTTTTGTTTTCCTTTGTGAATTAGTGATCCAAGGATTATCAGAAATGGAACAAAAATCCACAGCCCAAAAGAATAACCAAGAAAAGCACTAAGAATTTGTGACCCCTGAAAAAATAAAAGATCAAAGAAGAACCCTTACAAAAATTCAAACTTGTATGCTTAGGGAAGTCAGAGAAGTTATTGCATCTACATAACAAGAAAAAAAGTGCTAAAAATAAGCAATTAAGAAACAAGAAACTTCTGGAAATTAAAAGTATGATTTATCAACTCAAAAAGAATCAAAGACCTAGGAATTTGACCAGAAAACTCTGTAAATGCTAGAAGAAAACAGAGAGTCAACACTGCAACATATTGGCTCAGGCACCAGCTTCCTAAACAAGACCCCTAAAGCTCAAGAAATAAAACCAAGAATCAATAAGTGGGATGCCATTAAATTAAAAATCTTCTGCACAGCGAAGGAAATGATTAAAATGTGTGAAGAGAGACTACAGAATGGGAGAAAAATCTTTGCTAGCTACTCCTCCAATAATGTGTCGATATCCAGAATATATAAAGAACTCCAAAAACTTAACATGAAAAAAGAAAAAAACAAATAGCCTAAATCAATAAATGGGTAAAATAACTCAATGGACATTTTTTAAAAGAAGAAATGTGAATGACCAAAAAATATGAAAAAAATGTTCAACATTCTTAGCTATCAGGGAAATACAAATCAAAACTACATTGGGATTTCATCTCACTCCAGTCAGAATGGAAATTATCAAGAATACAAATAATAATAAATGCTGGCAATGATGTGGGGAAAAGTGTACACTCATACATTGTTGGTGGGACTGCAAATCAGTATGACGACTTTGGACAGCACTGTGGAGATTTCTCAAAAGACTAGAAATGGAACCACCATATAACCCAACTATTCCACTCCTTGGTATTTATCCTAGAAAGCTAAAATCAGCATACTGTAGTCATATAGGCACATCAATGTTTATAACAGCACAAGTCACAATAACTAGGTTATGGAATCACCTTAGGTACCTGTTAACAGATGAATGGATAAAGAAAATGTGGTATATATACACAATGAAGTTCTACTCAGCCATAGAGAAGAATGAAATTATGTCATTTGCTGGTAAATGGATGGAAATGGATAAAATCATGCTAAGTGAAATAAGCCAGTCGAGGGTTGAATACTCTCATATGTAGAAACTAGAGCAAAATAAAGGAAAAAAAGGGAAGGAAACCATGAAAATGGAAAGGAAAAGAATGGAGTGGAAGAGGGGGGTTGAGGGAGAGCAGGGAGGGACAGGAAAGGGGAGGAACTGCAGAATGAGGTTGACCAAATTATGCTGTGTGAATGTACTATGGTGAATTCCACCTTCATGTATACCAAGTACCAATTTATAAAAACAGTAAGTAAATGGGCATGGGGAAGGTCAGTTAAGTAGAGAAGGGGGAATGGAAGAGGGAGAAGGGGAGGGAGGAAGGAGGTACTGGGGACTGAAATGGAGCAAATAATATTCCATGCATGTGTGATTATACTAAAATGAACCCCACTACTATGCAATGCACTCATAACAACATAAAAAGTATGATTTCAGTGGGGGCTTGGGGACAGGAATGATGGTGGAATGAGATGGACATCATTACCCTAGGTACATGTATGACTGCACATATGGTGCGACTCTACATTGTGTACAACCAGAGAAATTAAAAGCTGTGCTGCATTTGTGTATAATGAATCAAAATGCATTCAGCTGTCATGTATACTTTATTAGAATAAATTAATTTAAAAAGTCTGATTTAAAATTACATTCCATTAATACATGATTACAATAAGATGAATTCAAGGTAATTTCTCATTATTCAGATCAAAAACCAGCGACAAAAAAGTAAGAGAAAAACTAGGCACAATTGTTTAATGTAGGAAGCAAAACATTTGACTGACAGGAGTTTTAGGTGGCAAGATTAGAGAAAACGGAGGGGAAGAAATTATTATTTTTTCAAATTGAACAAAAAAAGTCAGTTCTGAGGACAAGCTTGCTTTTGGGATGGATGAGCCCTGGCTTAGTCTTGCACCATTTTCCTCAAGTGTGGGTTCATGTCTAGGTGACTCAGACATGCCCCTTCCTCCCTTTTCCTTTGTAAGGATTCTGGTTTTGTTTAGTATGGAAGTGTGCATGACTAAAAATTAAAAATAACTTTCTTTACAGATTTCTTGCAGGAATGTCCATGTAGCTAGGTTCTGCCTGGACTGTGGGTATGATGCCTTCGTGTGCAGGAGCCGTCCTGTGACAGTGACCAAGAATGAAACAGGAAAAGCCTGGATACTGATCAGGAAGCCAGAAGAACCCTGGGTCCTTAGTGAATTTCTGAGGCATTTTCTCCAGCCTCTAGGCTGAATAGTACATTAAAATATTAGCAAGGCTTGAGATCTATAGGAAATAGTTGATGGATATAATGCAGACATTTGGTGGAGGAATTTCCAGAGGTGACAAATGTGAGGCTGGGTTAGGACCCAATTGTTGATGTTAGGATAAGAGGATGAAGGGCTTTGAGAAAGTGGCTTCTAGGGGAACAAAGATTAATTACATCTAATTGGTCATAGCATAATTTAAAAAGCTGGTTTACTTTGAGGAGGTGGATAAGCATGTATTTACTTTTTATTAAGTAGGCGTCTAAAAGACATAAAGGAAGAAAGCAGAGTAGAATTGTCACTAAGTCTCACTCAATTCCTAAATGCTATTGAGTAAATGTCAGAGTGTAAGAAAATAAAGTGCACTTGATTTTTAAAAATTGAAGATTGACATACAAAAGGTGTACATAATTGATTTATATATGCTGATGAGCTTGAAAATAAGCTTATACCTGTGAAATCATCACTGTAAACAATGCTATAAACATAACTATCCTCTCTAAAAGTCTTCTTTCCCTCTTGTTTTGTGATAAGAAAATTTAACATAAGGTCTACCCTTTTAACAAATATTAAACTATACAGTACAGTATTGTTAACTATATACACTATGCTGTACAGCAGATCTCTCAACTTATTAATCTTGCGTAACTGAGACTCTGTGCCTTTTGACCAGCACTTCTGCAGTACTCTGGCAATGACCAATCTGTGCTTCTATGAGTGTAACAGTTTTACATTCCTGATAAAACTGGGATCATGTACTATGAGTTTTTCTGTGGCTTATTTCACTTAGCATAATGCCCTCTAGGTTCATCTGTGTTGTCACAAATGGCAGGATTTCCTCATTTTATAGGGCCGGATGATATTCCACTGTGTATGTGTGTGTGTGTATACCTATATACATGCATATCTTATTTTATTTTTCTAAATTTAAAAAATCCAAAACATTTCCCAAAATGTATTGAGATATTGTTGGCAATTAAAATTGCACATAATAGGGTATACTATGTGATGATTGGATGTACATATACATTGAGCAATGATTACCACTATCAAGCCAGGTAACCTCTATCATATGGTTACTGTTTTTGTGTGTGAGTGTAAGAACTGCAGAATGAAGGATCAGGGGCAACATTTTCTTTTTGCATAATGTTGGGTTTCATAGGCCCTGACTCTAAATAGTTCAATAAGAATTGAAGCTTAAAATCAGCATTCAGTAAGTTAAAGGTAATGAGAATAAGAGCTAAACATAGCACGGTAACTTGAGAGCAGTGAAAGTGACACTCAGGGCCTCTTGTTTTACAGTGGTTCAGTGAATCCTGTTTATAGATGGACAAGAAGCACATGCGTGGGTGTATGTGTTATATTTAGAACAACAGGAGTGGTCACCACCAAAACGGAAGCCAGAGACTGATGACAATGATGCTTCTGGGGAATATGAACCTCAATGAGGGAGGAGACTGGTGCTTTTCACAAACATCTTTTTCAGCATTTGACTTTTTGGGAGCCAAAATCCAGTATTACTGTGACAGTAATAATAACTGAAAAATAATATTGAACTAGTTCTAATTGTACTTCTGTAATTTTGGGAGGTAGATTTAAAAAATGAGTAAAAATAGGGGCTGGGATTGTAGCTCAGTGTTAGAGCGCTTGCCTTGCATGCGTGAGGCACTGGTTTCGATACTCAGCACCACATAAAAATAAAGATATTTGTGTCCATTTACAACTAAAAAATATTTTTAAAAAATGAGTAAAAAAATATATATGTAAATGTAATATAAATATAAATATATATATATTTTTTGTACCAGGGATTGAACTCAGAGGCACTCAACCACTGAGCCACATCTCCAGCCCTATTTTGTGTTTTATGTAGAGACAGGGTCTCACTGAGTTGCTTAGTGCCTCGCCATTGCTGAGGCTGGCTTTGAACTTGCGATTCTCCTGTCTCAGCCTCCCAAACTGCTAGGATTACAGGCATGCACTAGCACGCCCGGCAGAATTTTGAGTTTTGATGCTTTTAATAGACAACTTTCCAGTAATCAAGCTATATCACAAGAAACCTTTCAACATTTCCAGAAAATAGTGACCAACAATCATGACACGTGACATGCATTCCCCTGATTACCTGTGACCAGAATGGGTGGGAGTAGCTTCACAAGGAATCTCACTGTTTCCCACACTTTTTTCCCCCCTTGATGGCTTTGATGCTCCAGTTTGAGCTGCCCACAGCTGTGTTTTTGATAGCTGCTGACTTAATGTCTTCAGCCCCTGAGAATGATGAGATAGGAAAAGGCATTGGCCAAAAAATGCCTACCAATTTCCTCAGCCTCCGGTATATTATTCAAAACCCATTTCATTAAGATACAAGGAAGCATGCCATCATTTTTGAATGCCAAATACTTTGTTTTTTTTAAACAGCAAAATCCTCAGTGGGGATCAAATGACAAATAATGATGTTTTTCTAACATTTGCACCTGGAACACTCATGCTTCTTCTTGGAAGACCATGAAATGCATCAGTAAAGCCCTATTACCTGTTGTTAACTTTTAAGGGCAGCATATGAGAGGAACACTGATGAACTCTGCTGTCTTTAGGAGCCAGTAACGACCCCTCTGGAGGTGTCCAATGTTTACAAACTGCCCTATGGATTGGCCCAGAAAGTGGAGGGAGGGCAGTTCACCTTTTCCCTTTCAAGATGGGTTACATTCTGGTGCCTTGTCCACTCTAGGTCATGAGCCTGGTGTCCAGGACCTGCTCTCAATAGACTAAAGTCACATGCAGCATCTCTTTCCTGACCTGAGAGTTTCAGGGTTGCTCTTGTCTTCTGCATGTTTGCTTTTATCTCTTCTTAAAAGTTCAGGAACACTGAAGTTCAGAAAATGAGACCTTCAGGAGGAGACACTACGTTTTTCTTAAAAAAACAAAAAAATACCTGCCTTTGTTTCAGGAGTTTCACTTAGCTCTTTGTACACAGAAGGTGGGACAATTTTTATCTGGAGAATTTATCACAGGTGAATTTCTGGACATTGCTGATTCCACCTGTGTCTCTATCCCCCATTCAACCTCTTTCAGTAATGAGTGTGGCCATCAGGTGTCACACAGTGCTTTCTTATGAAATCTGCACTCTCACTCCCCTCGTTTTATAGGTGAAAGAACTAAAATTTGGAAAGGTTAGTTATTTGCTCCAGGGAGTAATGGCAGTGACTCAGACTTTGATCTTGACCTTAGCGGTTCTATCAACATTCTTGCCATTCCCTGCGTGTACATGATACACTCTTCGCTCGTGGTTTTGTGCTTGCTCTTGCTGTTTTTGCTGTTAATTCAATTTCCTTGAGATTGGACTTAATTTTCTTCTTGGGGGTTCTCTCTCTCTCTCTCTTTTGTGGTGCTGTGGATTGAACCCAGGGACCTGTGCATGCAGGGCAATCACTCTACCAACTGAGCTATATCCCTAGCCCTTGGGGTACTCTCTTAATTACAGTTTCCTCAGCATTTTATTTCTCTGTTTTTAATTTTCTGCATATATGTCTATCTGACATTTTTAACTCAACTTAAGATTACCCTTGTTCCAGTGCTGAGTGAAAGAAATTCTTTTTGCTTGTCAGACAGTGATATGGAGGATGCTATTTTATCACTCATGTAATAAAAACAAAAGGGGAGGCTGGCTAGGATTCTTACCAATGATGACAGTGAACTAGAAACCTGTGTTCAGTATGTGGAAGGCAAAGGTCTCAACCAGAGAGATATTCTTCAACATTTTAGATTTACAAGCAAATGCTTATAAATAAACAGACTTTGCATTGCTAGAAATGTCAATGAACATTCTTAAGCATGAAAAGCTTTTTGCTTCTAGAAAGAAAGGAAATAAAGCAAATCAACAAAACAAACCATGTTAGAAAAGTAAATGTAGGGGAGAAAGTATGAGATCAGAAAGCTCAAAAGGGAGGGATGTTCAATAACAAAGTTGATGCAGATGCTTCTCCACAGTGGGGTTACATTCTAATATACTCATCATAAGTCAATAATGGTGTAAGTTGAAAATACATTTAGTAGCCTGAGAAACTCATCATAAGTTTGAAAAATCATGAGTAGAACCACTGGAAATTGGGGACCATCTGGACGTATGTCTTGGAATAAATTATTGCATTAAGAAAATAGAAAGTAGGGCTGGGGTTGTGGCGCAGTGGTAGTGTGCTCGCCTAGCATGCGTGAGGCACTGGGTTCGATCCTCAGCACCACGTACAAATAAAATAAAGATATTCTGTCTGCCTACAACTAAAAAATAAACATTAAAAAAAAAAAGAAAATAGAAAGTAGAAACTTATTCTAAAATTTCCAGTGGGGTTTTACAATGTATATTGGCAAATCAAAGGCTCTGAGGCCAGCTTGGTAAAAAATCTGTTTACTAGGTACCATGTTTTGACTGTGTCCCCCAAGTCCATGTGTTGGAAACTAAAAATTCAAATTTAACAGGCTAGAGAGGTGGGAGCTGGAAGAGGTAGGTGATCAGGACGTGAGAGTGCTGCACTCCTAAATGGATTAATGCTACTATGGGAGACAAGTTTCCTGATAAAGGGTGAGTTCCACTTCCCTCCTTTATTTCTCTTTCCACATGCTCTTTGCCCTTTTGCTTCCAGCCATTGGATGGCTCAGTAGGATGGCCCTCACCAGAGCAACCCCTCAGGGTTGGACTGCCCAGCCTCCGGAACAGTAGGCTAAATAAGTTTCTGTTCATTATAAATCACCCAGTCCATGGTATTTTGTTAGAGCAGCACAAAATTGACTGAGATACTTAAGATACTGAGGTTTAACAGAGAATTTCCAAAATGTATTTGAAAAACTTGTACTTCATAATCCAAGTTAGCACACAATAAGAGTTCTTGTGGCTTTCTGAGAATCACTGTTTTATATGTTAATTTTATTTATTTCTTTATTATTAGGGCTACATAGTAGTTGGGATTATATGCTATTTTAGATTGGACATGAAAAACATCTTTGTGCCCTTGTAGCTGAAACAGACCAAAGATCTGGAAACAGGGAATGGCAGTGGGTGTTGTTTGTGTTGTAATAAACATGAATATGCACATATCACAAAACAAGTTTTCTATTTTTTTCATTTCACTAATGGATGAAAGTTCAGAAGATCTAAAAATGTATGCAGTGAAAGTCTTCCTTTTATTCTTGCCTTGTGTTACATAATCTATTTATGTGGAAGAAAGCAATGTTATTAATTTTTTATATTCTTCCCAAGATAATTTATGTATCCACAAGCACTCACATGATTAAATATTTTAAAAGTCCTTTCAGATGCAAATAATAATTTAGTATATTATTATTTTCTGCTTCTTGTACTTCTTTTGGACTTAAAGCTACATTTGGAAACCTTTCCACATTTACATATAAATACATTTGTGTTTTCTCTCTTTCCTTCTTTGTTTTCATCTCTCCCTTCTTTGGTTGTTTTATAGCTCTTTATACCTTTGAACTAATGTCTATTGATGGACTTTTGGATTTTTCTATATTTTCTTGGTATAAATCATGTTGCACCAAAAAGCTTAAATATCATTGTTAGGTGTTTAAGTATGTCTGTAAGATTAAGTCCCTCAAGTAAAACTGTAAAAATATATACCTTCAAAATATTCCTAGACATTACTAAGTTGCAGCTGAGGTAGTAGCAATGAACACTTGTATTAATTTAAGATTTGCCTGGCCCCCATTATCACCACAAAGTATGTCATCAAACTTTTTGATCTTTGTCAGTTTTTTAGGAGAAAAATGACATCTCAGATTAGTTTTTGATTTTTACTTCCCTTGTGATAAGTCATGCTGATCATCCTTTAAGTGTTGGAAAGCAGTTTAATAAAACTGGAAAGAATTATTCAAATATTATGTGCAAATAAAGTTTATGAAAACTTTATATTTAATCTGAGCCAAACTTTGTTAAATGACAAATATACTTTTAAAAAATGTTAATAAAAGTTGTCCTGGGTTGGAAGATAATGGGCAAATTAAAATTTTTATTCTTTAGGTATTTTTGCACTTAAGAGAGATCTTTATTTCATTTCTGTTACTGTCAGTTCATATTCTTTGCTTTATAATTCAATAATTGGTTCTACTTTTTTGTATGAACTCTTAATATGTTAGAAAAATTAGCCTTTATTTGGGATGTGATTGGCAAATATTGTTCTCAGTTCCTTATTTGTTTTTGACTTTGTGTTTACTTTTTCTTCTATCATACTTAGAAAGGTCACTTTGAAATCTCCAAGATTTCTTCTAGTACTTCATTTATTAGCCTTATATGTTTGATTCATTTGCTCTGTATCATGGTATAAGATGTAGGAGTTGCATCCAAATTTATCTTTTCATACTTGACTATTTAGGTGTTCTAATATCATTTATTGAGTGATACATTATTTCTTACTGTTTTGCAATGCTGCTTTTATCCAACACAAAATTCTCCTTTTCCTGGACACCAATCCTGTTTTGTCGGCTATTCATTTTCTAGCATCACACTATTTTGTATATATTAGGTTCTGAATATATTGGTTATTTTGTTAATTCTCCTCATTCATTACTTCTTTATTTTAAAAATCTTTGTGGAGATTTTGTTTTATAATGCTTATAAGCAGTTTTCAAATATGGGGGGCATTTTTGTTAACATCACACCAAATGTAGATTCATTCACAAAATCCGAAACCTATTGACATTGACCCTTTCCGCCTAACAATGTGGGTGACCTTTGTGCTGGTTCAAGTCTTCTGTTGTGTACCTCAGAAGTATTTTATTTATTTATTTTCATTTTTTATGCATTATAGTTATGCATAATGGGTTCATTTTGACACATTCATAAATGCTATGGCATAGTTTTCCCTTGAATTTTATACAAATAATAGTATTTCCTCTTTGAAAATGATGCTGGCTATGAAGTTGAGACAGGTAAATTTTATTATGTTAAGAAATCATCCATTCTTTCTTAAAAATCTAAAAATTAGGAATGGATGTTGGATTTTATTCTGTTTCAGCATTTATGAACATTATATGATTTCTCTCTGAATTGTGTTGAAATATTTTCTAATACTAATTATCTTTTATAAATTAAATTTATGTTCTGATTTGCCTTGTTAAATTTTATTTAGTAGTTTTGCATAAATATTGGTAAGTGAAGTTGCTTTCTAGTTTTCAGGGAGACAATTATTTTGGGGTTTTGATGTTCATATTATATTAGTTTCATAAAAAATTTTAGAAGTTTCCTTTAACTTTCATTTTATGAAGCAAATTTGCATAGCCCTGAAACGACCTGTTCTTAAAAAGTTGGTAAAATTTCCTTGTGAACATCCAGTCCTGGCAATTTGTGGAGAGTGTTACTTTACCACTTTCCTAGATCAACAATGCTGATTATTTATTTTGGATTTTCTACCTCCCTTAGAATTTTAGTAAAATCCGTTTTGTCTGGGCACATCTACTTATCAAGGTTTTCAAACTCACATAGAGAGTTAAACAAAATAGTTTCTGCAGAGTACTTCAATTTCTCCAATTTGTGGTTCCCTTTCCTTTATTTCATATTTTGTGTATTTATGCCTTTTGCCTTTCTTTCCTGAGTACGTATGCTAACAATACTAATTTTATTTTCTTTTTTCAATGAACCAGTTCTTGTATTCATCTTAACTTTGCCTTTTTGATCTTTATTAAATCAATGTTTCAGGAATCAATTTTTCTTCCTGATTTCCTTATACTTATTTAGTAATGATTCTCCTGAATTCTTGCTTAGATTTATATTCTTTTATCATTATTTCTTCTTTAAAACTTACTCCTCCAGGCCCTTCCTGGCTGGGCAGCTCTAACGGTGCCACCACAATGTTCTCCTTGCCCTGCCAGACTACAAGATCTGTGCCAACCAGCGTCCTCCACCCTCTGCTGCTCAGTACTGTGCACACAGCACCTTGAACAGCATCTGCCAAAGGATTGTTCAAATAGTTGGTGTTCAGTCAGTGATTGCTCGGTTAACAAATGAAGGACCCTGATGATGCGCATCACAAGACAGACGGAGGAACTGGATGAGGGACCAACTGATTCATCAGCAAGATGACCAGGAATGGCTCCAGGCATTCCAGCTCCCAAATGCAAGTGTTGTGACACCATTTAATGAGTCGAATGAAACTGAAGGAGGATTGAATTTCGGGAGCTTTGAATGTACTAATTTTGAGACACCTCTCACATTGAGATATCAATGTAATTTTTACATTCTACAGACTTTTTAAGGGAAGAGAAAGAGGATAGGCATAGGAAAGATAGTAGGATGAATCAGACCTAACTTTCCTATGTTCATATATGAACACACGACCAGTGAAACTCCACATCATGTACAACCACAAGAGTAGGATCCTAATTAGAATAAATTATACTCCATGCATGAATAACATGTCAAAATACATTCTACTGTCATATATATCTAAAAAGAACAAATAAAAATAAATAAAAATTAATTTTTAAAATTTTGAATTAGTTCTTAGTGCTGACATTAAGGATTGCCAGACATTTGAAGAAAGACTCAATAGACTCAATCTTAAGAGAAAAGCAACTAAAACACACAGGAAAATGGAACTTGCCGGAAGAAGTATAGTGGAAGGAGAAAACTAAAACTTTGAGTGGTACTTTTTATGGAAATGTAGGGGGAAACTGGTGGTTTAGCAAATTTGCTAATGAGAAAATGAAAGAATAATTCTTCCAATGACTTCTGTTGAAGAATTTAGGGACTTCATCATTTGAAGACGAGACAGGCAAAAAGAGATTGGATCTTTGAGGACCGAGGAGAAGATGTGAGATGGTCATTTTAGGCAATGAGTGAGTTATTCTCTAGGGAAATATAGGCTATCAGTGTTCGCTGATGTTTCTCATGTAAGTGTATAGTATATATTTGTAGGAACATAAGTTTTTCCAGTTATGAAATATTCTCAAGCAACATTCAGTTGCTTAGAAGAACATGCAAAGTGCTGGCTGGGTTAATCTAGGTGTGAAATCATCCCACACTGTGGGATGGGAGAGGGAGAAGGGCCAGGGAATTATAGTGTGATTCATTTATATAAAAATTATATTGGAGGAAAATTTCAGACATCCTGCAGTAGAGAGAATAGTGTAAAGAATCTCCATGTACCTGAAACCTTTTGTGAAAAAGGATCATCAGCATATGATTGATTTAAACCTCCTTTCTTTCCACTACTTTTTCCTCTGTTGAATTATTCAAAGAAAATCTCAAGCATCGTTCATTTTGTCGGCAAATACTAAAAATATTTTTAAGAGTGTGGGCATAATGATTGACCAGTAATCCAAACTGCACATGAAAGAAAGTGAAGAGGGGAGGGGGCTGATAGAGGAACAAAGAGCATAGATGTGCTAATGCAGAGTAAGCCTATGAATTTTCCATGACAGTCTCAGAGCAAATCAGGTGGGAAAATAAGGGGTAGTGATAGAAGAATGAGATGCTTCATTTGCGATTTAGGAGGTTTGCATTTTTATAAAAACCAACAGTGAGAGAATCAGTAAATGAAATAATATGAACAATGCCCTTATTCACGACTTTCCTACTTACCAAGTTCAGTTCTTAATTAAAAAATCTATATAAAATCTATATAATTTTTTTATATTGGTGCATAAATGCTCTAGATAGTTCAAACAATGTAGAGAGGAGTAAGAAACAAGGTACAAATGTTTTGCGTATTCCACACACACAATGCCACTACTTAAGTTCTCTGTTAATAATTTTTGGTAAATTGTTTCAGAAATTTTATACATACATATAAATACACACAAAATATATGTTCTGTAAAAACAGAAAGATAAATGGAATAATAAAGTATCTCCTTATTTTTTGTACTTAACATGCATTTATCACCTTTCCACAATGTCAACAGAATATTCCACTTAGGATATACAACTCCTCCATGAGTGAACAATGCTACAAGGAAGATCCTCTTGCACATATTTTTGCATACATATACATTTATAAAATTTTAGCTACAAGAAAAATTTAGGCAGTAATTTCTAGTTGAAAGGGATTTTATGCACTGCTAATTTTGATAATGATTTCTGAATTATTTAGTTTATGTGTTTGGAGGATGGAGTGAAAATGCATTTCCAGCTGTTGTTTAGAAAGCTTCCCAAGGAATCCGAATGTGCTTGAAAGGCACGTGGAAGGGGAAAGAGAGCTTTTAGTAACTCAAAGTTCAGAACCTGCTATCTTGGTGGCTGTATCAACCCTGGCCACGCATCAGGATCACTTGTAGAACTTAGAATATTATCTAAGTTCCAACACTAGAAATTCTGACTTAATTGATCACAAGGTCCAAGACTAGACTTGAGTTGTTGGTGTTTTCAAGTCAACCCTAGAAATTCTAATATGTAGTCAGGGTCTAAAATTATTGCTTTAGATAGAGTAAGGGGCAGATACAGAAGACTCAGGCAAAGAATATATCATGCATCACTAAGATTGTGCCCATGGCTGAGTGTGGTGGCACATGCCTGTCATTCCAAGGGCTCAGGAGGCTGAGGCAGGAGGATCATGAGTTCAAAGCCAGCCTCAGCAAAAGTGAGGTGCTAAGCAAACTCAGTGAGACCCTCTCTCCAAATAAAATACAGAATAGGGCTGGGGATGAGGCTCAGTGGTCGAGTGCCCTTGAGTTCAATTCCTGGTTTCCCCTCCCCCCCAAAAAGATTGTGCCCATGAAGCAAAAGAAACCCACATTAGATGAAAGGAATCAGATCAGGTTTGAGAGAGAAAAGAGGAGGGAAAGGAGAGAGAGGCGGGGGGAGAGACACGGAGAGTGTGAGGGGAGAGGGAAGGTCTGGTTGGGTCAAGTCCTGTGTGATGATCGCAGAATCTTCTCTTTGGGGTAAAGATGAATTTGAGACCAAAGCTTCTTCCAAGCTCTTCTTAACCCAGGATTGTCCTGAATCAGTAGAATTGAGTGGCCAGCTGGGTACATAGCCATGATGATTTTGAACAAAATGTTCCAGGGACTACTGGCATCAAAGATGTTGGACACATAGAGAAATAGGGCAATGGCATTGAAAATGTAGAGGATGAGAAAGTAGCTGGTTGCTTTGATGGCCCCCACGTGAGCCTCCATGCTGGGGTCCCTGGAGCCAGTAGCATGACTTTTCATGTGAAGGGTGTGTCTCTTGAGAGAGACAATCAGCAGAGTGGCCGTCACGATGAACATGATCAGAGGAATAAGAATCCCCAGGTTAAAGAAAAAAACCAGGTTGAACACGTTGGTCTCAGTGAAGTGTACTTTCTTTGTGGAGTTGGAGAAGGGGACAGTAAAAGAACTGTTGCAATTCACAGGGTAGATGTCCTTGCAGAAGAGCACACTGGAGATGAGGGAAATCAACAATGACAGCCACAGGAGCCAGGGCATCCATCCAGAAATTCTCCACTTCAGCTTGAGGAAAAGCGGGTGGGAGAAATGGGCAATCTTCATGAAGTAGAAGAAGCTGAGCCAGGCAGCAAACCAGAGGCTGCAATAATTTAAGAACATGAAACTTACTTTGAATGAATCATATAAAACATCTTTGTTATGAAAAATTGGGGATGTAGAGCTCAAGATAACTTCTAGCATCATGAAGCTTTGGAGAACTATTCTGGATACACTCAGGAAAAGCAGGATCCTGCCATGTGTGGAAACTGCCTTTTTCTGAACCCATGCAGCTGCGTTTATAGCCATGATGAATCCATTTGCAATGATACCAACCATGCATTCAGCACCTAAAATGGTAAAAATTAAGATGATGGCAAACAGTGACAATTCATTTTCTGGGGAGTTGCAGGGTTCGTCCATCCTGAGTTGTTGCTCCTCTTTGGAGTCTGGAGGAAAACTAGTCCTAAGCATTTGATGGGCAGGTCCTTGATAACTGCCAGTATTCATGTTATAGAAGGAAGCAGTTGACGCATCATTTCCAAATTTGCTCCATTTGTTTATCTTGTCATTCTTAGCTTTAAATGAGCCAATGCAAATAATGGGAGAATTTGGTTCCTAATCCTCTCCCTAATTTCTGGCATGTTGGTATTAGTTCAATCAAGGGGCTCAGGGAGGCACTTGCTTAGGTTGTGTGGGCTTTATAAACCACTGATGTGAGAGTGAGAGCCATGCCCTTTGGCAGACTTGGTTAATTTAAAAATTGGCCTGCAAATACCATGTAGCTTAGTTTCACTTGTGAGTTCAGAGAACTGATTGAAAATAATACTACAAAGACACACACATTAATAAGTCTTTATAGGTATATTTTCCTATTTTGTGCTAGGCAATGTCCTCACAATTTACATGTTATCGCATTGAAACTTCACAACAACCTTATAAGGCATGTACTTTTATCATTGCCATTTTGCAGGTGAGGCATCTCAGGCATATAGAGAATGAATCACTCGTCCAAAGCATACAACTCAAGAGTGACAGAACTGAGATTCAGTCCCAAATCATACAGCCCCAGAGCTCATGTTCTTGCCTACTATGTAATACCACCTAGACCTGTGTGGAGTCTTTTGTGTGTGCAAGGCTGACTTAACTGTGACATTGTTTCCTGGTAGCCTTTTTTGATGTCCTTACTTACTAAAGGGGAATAATAAAGGAACAAAACACTAATTTTTAAGAAACAGGAGTTTGCAGAATTAATTACTTGAGATAACACATTTCTTTAATTTCATGTAAGTGATTACACACACATTCATGCACACACACACATTTACCTCTTATTTTAATGAAACACTTGGAAAATAAACATTGAAGGAACATTTCTCAGTTCCTTTACAGGTTAGGCTAACCAACCTTAGGGTAAAATAACACCTTGGCCTTGGCTATCATATTTTGGACTATGAAAGCCAAAAGACATGAAGAAAGAATCACTTTTCTCTTGAGGAAATTGTTTCTGATTTTAAAATGTAAATACAGGACACAGGATGATAAAATGGACTTCCCAATTCAGAGTGAATTCACTTTTATGAATGCATATCATTTAAAAATAATAATAAAGTAATTCTGAAGAGTTTGGTGGGTGAAATGTTTCCAAGAATATCTATGACATTTGATTTTTCCTTTACTCAAGGCTTCTTTCAAAGAAGGCAAAAACATATGAAGTTTGGTTTGTTTTTTAGCCTGATCAACTATATTAGATGCGTTATCATAAATCTTACCATTTCATTTTAAAATTTCTCCTTCAGAGCCCTAAACATTCTCCTTGAACACGGAGTAGTAAACAACTCTTGTTCTCTGGTTGTTTCTCTCATAGAAGTCCTGGAATCTTTAGGAACTCTGACTTGCCAGGCTTTGCCCCACTTTTGCTGATCTAGGATTCTAAGAGTATGAGGGGAATGTCATGGTCCCTTCAATCTGATGCCTCTCTCCTCATTTGCTTTGCTCATCCCTGTATCTGACCCCTGGCTCCTGGTCCAGTGCCCACTACAGATACTTACTGGGTCAATGAATAATTTACCAGTGCCCCTTAGCTCAGAGATGTCCTCTGTAAAAACAGGCATGGAGAAATAGCACTTCTTCCTCCCCTCAACTTGAAACACTCACAGGGCCTCCACTTAGATCAAATGTGGGGGCAGGAGCAAGCGAGGTGGAGTAAGAATGCATATCATTTAAAAATAATAATAAAGTAATTCTGAAGAGTTTGGTGGGTGAAATGTTTCCAAGAACATTCCAACTGTAGAAGAAACACTGGCAGGAGACAGGACAGAAGGAGATGCAGAGGCAGAGCTGCCAGACCAGTGATGGAGGCTGCAGAGAGACAGTGGGCAGGAGCAGGGGCCATGGTGTTCCCAAAGGTGCTTTAGAAGATGCTCTGGTTGTCACAGCTCATAACAGAGTCACTTCCTGCAATGGAAAGAGGATTTTTTTTTTCTTTTTTTCTTTTGGATTGAACCCAGGGTTCCTTAACGACTGAGCCACCGCCCCAGCCCTTTAAATTTTTTTTTAAAAAAATTTGAGACAGGGCCTGACTGCAATTACAGGCATACACCACCAGGCCTGGCTAAGAGGATTGTTCACAGGAGTCCCCAAGGCAGTCTGAGGTGGGATGAAAGCAGGGCATGTCCTGTTTTTCTAAATACATCTTGAATGTAGCCAAGTGTATTTCTAAGCAAGGAAAATGCAGCAAGAAGACTCTGACCCATTAAGGACACAGGGATGGCTTTCAAAAGTCCAGTATATTTGGATATATTTTTAGTTTATTATTTTGAAATACTTTTTGACATCGAAATGAACTATAAATTCATCTCTTCACCTTTTACCCAACTTGTCCTCATGGTACAAAGCTCAAACTTAAATTAGCACTGTTAAAATGCAATTAGCTGAACTTTTGGCTTTGTTTGGACTTTTCCAGTTTTTCCACTAATGTCATTTCTATTCCAAAATCCAATCCAGGATGCCATGTTGCATTTAGTGATTACGTTTGCTTAATTTCCTTCAATCTGTAATAGATTTTTGGTCTTTCTTTTCCTTTCATAATCTTGATAGTTTTGAAAAGTAGTGGTCAGGTATTCTGCAGAGTGTTCCTGGGTTAATGTTTGTCTGGTTTTCTCATGATTTGACTGGTTTTGGATTTGAGGGAAGAATGATATACCAGGTGCTATGCAGGGGCATGTCATGTTAGTGTCTTACTGTTGGTGATGTTACCATGATCACTTTTCTAAATGGTATCTTACAGGTTTCTCCACCATAATGTTATCTCCCTGGCTTCATACATTCTTCATTAGAAGTGTGTCTGTAACATTATTTATTCTCTCTTTGCTTTTATTGATTTCCCCCTTTATAATCTTTATCTCTCTTAACAGTTCCCTAATTTCATCCACTTGCTCTGCTTTATCCTTTTAGCTTTGCTTCTGACTTACATTCACCATTCTGATGAAACTCCTTCAGTTCTTAAAATAATAGTGTGGCCATTGATTATTACTTTAAGAAGTTCTTATTTTATTTAAATATTTTTGAATAATCAAAATGCATGGAAGATATATAATCACAGTATTTGAAAAATAAAATTGATATATTTTCATTTGCAAAAAAAAAAGTGTGTCTGTACGTCTGGCCCTATTCAAGGGGAGACAAATTAAACTTCACTTCCTAGAGGGAGAAATCTCGAAGAATTTGTGTAAATATTTTAAACCACCACAATAAAACTCTGGAGGAGATGCTTTGAAGCTATGCAAATATCTTGTTTTTCCTAAAACTCTTACCTACTAATTTGAGTATTCATCAGAGGATGTTGCCTGTAGCAATTATTATACTACTAAAGTGCTCTACTTTTATATTCCTCCTTCCTTCTGTCTTTATTAATTATTTTTGGTTTTGTTTTTAAAATCTTTGTTGTGTTCATGGCACCATTCCTATGTCCGCATGTGGGCCCTGTGTTTTTTTTTTTTTTCTCCCCAGGGTGCATGTTTGACTGTGCTTGTCTCTAGGGGTCCTGTGAAAATATACTATGATATCCATTATAGTTTTAATATTAGTAGTGATTTTTTTTCATATAAAAAATAGGCTATTTAAAGTAAAAATTAAAGGACTTAACCCACAACTCATCTATGGCTATTGTAATTAGTGTTTTGCATTTTTCTGATTTTTACATGATTTATTTTAAATTGTTTGTAAAAGCAATGAGAGAAAAAAATGAAAGAAAAATAAATATATTGCCCCTTTGGATGTATTTCGTAAATGTTTTGGATATGTTATTTTTTTAAAAAAGGCCTTTTGACACTTGCAGTTTTTAAAGCCAATTCATCTAAATTCATTTTTCACATAGCAACAGCAGCAACTGGAAATAGTGCCTAAACAAAACAGAAGTTTAGCTTTATGAAAAGCTAGAAGTTGACTAATATGGCAACCCTGTTTTACAGATTCCTCTGGGTAGTTTCTTCTAGCTCATTGCTCTACTGCCTCTAGATGTGGCTTTCAGCCTCATCCAAGATGGCGACATCTGTATCATGGTGCTTGTAAGGGGCTGTAAGGAAGATTAAAAAAAGAGGCAACAGATCTTGATGTAGCCTAAATAAGACTCCCTTAAACTACAAAGTAGCAATGCTTCTGGCTGCCTAATCACATCGCAATATTTTCCTGCAAGGAAGGCTTGGAAATGCAATCTCTGTAGATAATGATGTGTCTGGTTGAACATTTGATTATATTGGATAAAGAAGAAAAGACAGATATTGAAGGAAAATTAGCAGAGTCTGGATTCACAACAGATTTTTTGAAAAATATATTAATGAATGCAATTTATTAATGTTTTATTTAGAGATTTGCATCTATATATCTCAGTGACATTTATAACTTTCTTTTCTTATTCTGTCATTGTGTAGAACAGGTTATAATTATTTCATAAAGTGAGCTTTCTAAAGCTCATTTTAAGCTAAAAAGCAACTTTCTCTGTTACGCTAGCCTCCAGTATTGTTCATCATTAAAAAAGGATTATCTTTTCCTTTGAAGATTTGATAAACATCACTTGGATTATCATATGTTCTTATATGTTTTTGGAGGGGGGTTAGTAAGCGAAGGGAGATTTGATTACAAATTCTATTTCTTTCACAGTTATCTAATTAGGTTGCCATTGAGGGGGGCTAATTTTATTTATTTGTTTCCAGGTAAGGTTTTATCTCAAGTAGGTTTTCAGCTTCTTTGGTATAAAATTACTTATATGAGTTTGGAATAAATCTGCACTGTATTTACAGTTAATGCCCTTTCCTCTCCAACATTGCTTGTGTCTTTCTCCATAATTGGCAGTTTGCTCATTTTTCTAGAGCTTTCAACTTCTACCCTGAATATGCAGTTCTGAATTTTGCCCCTTTGGTTGTATTTCGCAAATGATTTGGATATGTTATTTTTCCTTTGGTTTATATTGTATTAATTTCTTCATTTATTTTTAATATATTTTACGTAGTCTTTTCTTAAATTTATTTTGCCATTTTAGCTTCTTGAGTTGAACACCCAACAAATAGATTTTTGATGTTTAACTTTTTAAAAAAGAAAACAATATATTCATTTATTTACATGTACCATGTCACGTGCACCCTATAAAATTTGATGTCAAGTCCTTCTGTTGTCATTTGTTTATAAATTATAACTTTCTTTACATCTTTCCTCTTTAGATTTTTAAAAAATAAGTAAAACATGCACACCTTCACACATTTTTTTGAGTATGTATTGTATGCCAGGCACTCAGGGCATACAAATGAAACACGTAGATCCTGTCCTCAAGAAACTCTGGAGATTCAGGTTGCTAGATGCTACCGTTGTAAAACGTGTTTCCTCTCAATGGTGTAGGATCTGCTGTATGTTGGGTAGCTCTCAGTCTGAGTCAGCCTCTGTGTTTTCTGATTCT
Source organism: Geosciurus inauris (assembly GCA_004024805.1). Taxonomy (NCBI): domain Eukaryota; kingdom Metazoa; phylum Chordata; class Mammalia; order Rodentia; family Sciuridae; genus Geosciurus; species Geosciurus inauris. Next base: position 77,291 of record PVHX01008825.1, read on the forward strand.
GTTGGCTAATGGGTGGGTAGAAGATGCTGGCCTAATAAAGCTAGGATTAGTGTCCATTATAGGTGCCTAAAATCAGCTTCTCTGTGTTCCTGATATAGCTAATCTCAATGATCTTATAAACAGATACCTTAGCACGGAAGGAAGCATGCATCTAAGCCACATATTTCTAGTTCATTCAGTGTACTCACAGTTTAAAGCATCATTTGAATATGAATTTCATTTAGAAGATAAAAACAAAACCTTTTTTATTTTCCCCCCTCAATCTCATTTTCTTTCTCCAATGGAAACTATTTTCAATTCCTTTATCAATTTCATTTGATAATTTTCTCCATATTTCAAAGGAACATATTTATTCTGCTACCTCTTGATTTTTTTTCCCCCAATTTGGGGCATTATGTCTTGATTTCCAAGACTTCACCAACTATGAAAGGTGAAGATTTAAGTCTGTTTTTGATTTGTATCCCAGCTAAGCATGTACACACACACACACACACACACACACACACATACACTCACACTATCTACCATTTTCCTTGCCCATTCATATTGTAATATTGGTTAAAATGGGATTCAGTATTTACATTAGTGTAATTCTGCAAATACAGTTTACAGTTGAATTTGATTTATACTCTAAGTAGTGTTTCACAGACAATTTTTATTTTGCTCTTATCTTTAATAACAATTTGACTAGGCAAAAGATTATAGATTGAAAGATCTTTTCTCCTAACACTTTTTTAAAATTTAAATTTCTTTATCTTTTGTTTCTGATATTTGTTATTTTTGATTAGAAATACACTAACAGGCCAGGCATAGTGGTACATGTCTGTAATCCCAGCGGCTCCGGAGGCTAAGGCAGGAGGATAATAAGTTCAAAGCCAGCCTCAGCAAAAGCGAGGCACTAAGCAACTCAGTGAGATCCTATCTCTAAATAAAATAGAAAATAGGGCTGGGGATGTGGCTCAGTGGTTGAGTGCCCCTGAGTTCAATCCCTGGTACACCCCCCTCAAAAAAAAAAAAAAAAAAAAGAAAAGAAATACAGTACTATTCTTTTGTAGTTATTCTTTTTTATATTTTTGTTTAATTTTTATATTGTCTGCTTTTATTTAATTTTTTGCAGTTTTTCTACCATATTTCTAGTTTTTCTACCATATTTCTAGTTTTATTATTATCTTTAAATTTTTCTTGGTTGGCATTCAGAAGAGAATATAGATATGATATTGTATATATATTTTAAATCTGGGAAACGTTCAGCAATTGTATCTTTAAGTACTGTTTCTCAAACTTTTCTTCCATTCTTTTGACTTCTATTAGACACAATTTCTCTTAATACTTAAAGATTTTAAAGTTTTTGTCTCCTTATTCCATATTTATCGTGCAAGTGAATCCCTTTTGAGAGTGGGAAAAGGTGCTACAATGATTAAACTTATCTAGTTATGTGAAATAAAAATTTATTGACTAAACTTTTTATTTGTTGGTACCCTGATACAATAGATCTATTCTAAAAGTGTTTTACAAAATTCTTCTAACACTACATCATTCTTTCTAAATTGAACCAAAAGGTTCTTTGTATTGATTAACTAAACATTTAAATAACAGACAATATTTTTGTTATATATTGATATAACGTAATGAGGTTTTTAGTTATATTTATTTCTAATACTGGGTCATGAATATTTTTCTAAATAATATATTTAAAAATATATCTTTTTTGATCTCTCTTATCTTCATAAAATTGCTTGCAATACCCTTCCAGGTTGTATTTTATGGCTATTTGTTGACACTGCTGATGACTTCGATTGACCTGTCTCTGAGCACTGAGAAAGGAATATTTATGGGTTGAGATAAACAGTGCAGGATAAGCAAATTCTGCTACATGGAGGTCATTTTCAATGTTAAACTTTTGCTTTTTGTACTGCATTATGTAAGTACTTAAGCTTCCATTCAGGAAAAAATGTTCTTAAAAATATTTCATAAAACAAAAATCAGCAAATCAATTTTCTGTTCATGATTTGAGAAAATATTTTGCTGAATTTAAATTCTGGAAAATTCTAGTACTCCATTTGTTTTACTATAATGCAGAATATATATTTATCCAATTAAAAATAGCTCTTCTTTCTGGTAGATGGGATACTCTACCACAATATTTAAATTTTGAAATTAAGTCTTTGACATTTTTGAGCACCAATGGCTTAATCTGTTCAGTTTCTCCCTTACTTTTGTAGGGACAACATCAATTCTCTAAGTTGTGGGTTAATTGTTGCAATTTGCTCAAAGCTTTAGAAGCTGAAACACTTTTTTGCTTCATTGTTTAATACTTTAATCATATATTTCCCTCTGATTTTCTACAAAACTAATAAAAATTTAGAGAACTTGTTTACTAAAATATTCAATGTAATTGTAGGAAATTTAAGGCCATTTAAAAAGTATTTTGGTGAAGGCTCAATCATATCTAAAGAATGATTCATAAGCAGGAAGGGAAACTGTGTGATTACTGTGCAGAATATTTTTGCTTTTAAATAATGAGATTCATCATACAAATTTGGTAGGTCAGTCGCTCTGCTTACACAGAAAATATTTGCAAAGTTTATAAATTACAGTTTCTATTTTGATTGGTAAAGTATCTCAGATTATTTGAATGCTATTTTGAATTGTATTTGTACCACCCAAAATTCCATTTGTCTTTGTGTTTCACAGATTTATCAATTTAGTAAAAACACAAGCTTTTATGGCTACACTGTGCTCCAATGAATTTGTGTTCACATGATTAATTGCAACACAATCCTTTTTATCTTCGATGTTTGCCTTTTTAAATGAGTTTCCAAAGCACATACCAGAATGTCAGCTATTTTATCTTTGACAGAAAGAACTTCCAAAAGCCTTACTTTGTTGTTTTTTATTTTTATTTTTATTTTTTATTTTTCTCAAAAGTTGAATTTTAATACATAACAGAAAAAACAAATTTTCAGAAGCTGTACACACTATTCACTGAAAACATTTGTTGAGGCAAATAGAAAAAAAAATTGTTACAATCATAATTTTTCTAACTTTGCACAAAATTATAAGCAGATTACATTCTGCATATAAACATCTTTATATGCACTTTCAATGAACAGTATATATATATATATATATATATATTTATATATATTTTTTATCAACTATCTTTACTATACCCATTCCCCTTTCCTGCCCCCTGCTTCCCCCATGTCACGTCCAATATTTCTCTATTTCTCTTATGTTTCCCATTCCCACCTCCCTTATTCATCAGCATCCACTAATCAGAGAGACCATTCGGCATTTGGTTTTTTGGGATTGGCTTACTTCACTTAGCATAATGCTTTCCAGTTCCATCCATTTGCCTGCAAATGCCATAATTTTATTCTCTTTTATTGCTGAATAATATTCCATTGTGTATA
>PVHX01008826.1:0-80773 GCA_004024805.1 Geosciurus inauris
TCTTCTTCTTCTTCTTCTTCTTCTCCTCCTCCTCCTTCTCCTCCTCCTTCTCCTCCTCCTTCTTCTCCTTCTCCTTTTGGAATAAGTACACACACATAGATTTTCTAATCACTAACTATATTGTTTTTTCTGCAACTAAAAGTTACATTCTAAGTTCTTTGGTCTATAACATCCCTTTAGCCTACTTATTGATGTTCTTATTTTCTATGGTGAAACTTCAAAGCATTCATGTGTAGATGTACACGTATATGTATATAGATCTAAGTTTAACATTCCATGAAAAAATTGTATAAAATGTGTCCTCAGTAAATAAAGTTTTGTCCTCCACTGCTCTTGACATGCCCTTACAACATGCTTTCTTTAGTGGATTCACAGCTTTTATACTGGAAAAACAACATAAAATTTTAATAAGAAAAATATTTTAAAGTTGGCTGCTGACAAAGTTTAGGTTGGCAACAGAGTCAAATCCAGAAGAAGGAAATCTAATGCACTGAAATCCTGGCTCCTCCACTTATCTGCTAGCAAAAGGTATTAGCTTCTGAAATTAACAACACTGTTTAGTTTCTCTCTTTGTTTCTGATATATAAAATGGAGATAAAAATCAATGGCTGCCCTACAGTTGCTGAAATTATTCTGTAGCAAAATGCACATTAAATAGTTCGCAGAGTGTTATACAGGTAAGGCCACAACACATATAAGCAGTCAGGATTCAGTAATTATATGGATGCCCCCATTAGTTCAGGGTGATGACTGAATAGTGGGAAACTTGGCAAGTCCTCCAGGTATCCAAATTGGCATTTCCTCCAAAGAGAATTACTAACATCCATTTGTTCACAAAAGGCTTCTAAACAGTTATTACAGGGAATGTTGGTAGATGCAACAGAAATTTTAGCAAAAGATTTGCAACTATTGAATTTTCAAGTAAACTTAAACTGTGATTCTGAAAGCCCTGAATATTTTTAATTGCATCTGTATCTGAGTTTTCCAGCTATAAAATTAGAGTAACTTAATTCTATAAATGTTTAAACACCTTCAAGGAAATAGTAGAACAAAAATATAAACCAGAGATCTCACTATGCTTAAGGAGGTTATGTGCAATATAAAAGACTGATTTATCGGCACTATTAAGTGGTCAAACTCACCTAATAAAGAACATGTTTGATCCTATTTGAACTGTCTGAGTTTGAATCTCCGCTTCCTCACTTGCTCTTTCTGGGACCTGGAGAATATTGCTTAACCTTCCTGTACCTCTACCTTCTTACCTTTTTGAAATGGGGATGATGATGTCAATAGATATGTTAAAAGGGTTAAATAAGCTAATATTTACAAAGGTCTTAGAATAATAAGTGCAGATAATAAATATTAAAGTAGCGAATAATTATACAATTGGTATAAGTCAACATTTGAAAAGTATAAGTATATAGCAGAAAAAATAGGAAAAGAGAATGAGAACAGAGGATAGGAATGTGTATTATGAAAAAAACATAAATATTATAAAAACAAGATAAATTATTTGAGTCCTTCAAATTTAAACTAATTATTTATAGCAGGTATATTACTAATATTTTAATACTATAAAGAGAGGTATAATTAAAACAATACTAGAACATTATGTTATTAATTTTTTTTAAAAAGTGACCTGTATTTTAGTGCTAAACTACTTGCACTTTCTATTTGTGCTAACCTAATCAGATTACTAAAGCTTTCTATTTTTCTGTTTCTTTGTTAAAAAATAAATAAATAAACCTGTCCCAAGGGACTATTATGTGGACCAGGTACATCAATTCATGTGAAGTGTTTCAAAGAGGACTAAGTGCATGGTATGTATTCAGTAAATGTTATTAAAGGGTGTATTTTTATGCATTGTCACAGAATTGGATATAAATCACTGTAACTTCAGCTTTAACTTCAATTAATTAGCATCTGCCAACCCACAACATGATCTAATTATTATAAGCTCATGGTCGTGCCATTATCTATTTTCTTGCCAGAGAAAGCCTGACTGATCCCAAAAGTTAAACTAAATTTACAAGGTGAGGTAATCTGGAAAAGTTTTATTGCAAAACAAAAATGTATATGTAAAATATATATTAGAACTTCCTTGATCTGCCCTTCAGAGTCAGAGGAGAGAGAGTGGGAGCCTCTGTATTTTCTTATTAAATTTGCTCTAGTTGGAATTGAAAAACTTGTGTGACTATGTAAAAGTATTGATGGAATAAGATACAGTGTGAATTCTGACAGAGTGTAGATGTGTACTTAATCCAAAGCCACTTTTCAGCATAAAAAGGATCTTAATAGGATCTCCATCAAGCCCATATATATCACGTACCTTCTCAACTTGGAAAAAAATTATTAAAAAATCGTCATCAATTTTATGTATCTGTTTTTCCCCTTTAGTTTTCACAATTGGTATTTCAGTCATTTAAAAGAAATATAAATATAGATTTTCCCAGGTAGGCTATATTATAAAATTTCAAAGTTCTATTAACTTTAATTTGTCTTCTTAATGTCCTACTTATGTCTGGTACTGAGCAATTGGTCATCAAATGTGAGAAGGTGTAGCTAGGAATAAAATTCCCAGTGGCAATAATATCTGAGCTGTGTCTTAACAAATAATAGATAATTCTGTGAGAATGTGTGAGGAAATACCTGAGCTGTTAGAGTTTGAGGAACAAATGCTTCAACATTGTTAAACTGCAGGAAAATGAAGGATGGCTGATATAATTTAGGAGAATAGCATGACCCGGGTCACAGGTACATTCCCTGCCTACTTAAGAACTTGCTCTTTACTTTATCATTGAAATAACTGGAATGGGATACAGTCAGATGTACACATTAATAGATCACTTTGTTGCAAGAGAGGAGGAAAGATTAGGAATAGAAACAAAATAATGTGAATAGATGTGGTAACAGGCTCATTCATGCTTTGAATATAGACCTTGATACTTGACCATTGGAGGCTTATTTTAAAACTGACACTTTTTTCCATTCCTCTTCTCCCTCTTTCCCTCCCCAACCGGGGGAGCAGGATTAATAATCTCCCTGTCTGAAGTCAGGTTGTCTGCTCTTTAGTTCACTCTCCACAGAGTAAAGAAACTCCAGACCCAGAAACTAAAGCAACACTTTCAAAGATACGAATTGAACATTAATTACATACACTGTTAATGAAACTTGGAACACAATCGCTGTGCCCCGCCCCCTTCTAACTTCCTGGTTGTTAGAAAGACAGCCTCTGACATGAGTTTGCCTTTCTCCTTTGCTGACAAAGCAATCAAACATTTTTCTTTCTCTCAAAATGTTGTCCTTGTTATGGGATCAGCATCAGAGACAAGGACTGAACTTTTGGTAGAATTTTCTAGTAGCAATAGATCAGGCAAAAGATGAATATCTTAACTTAGTGTCATTAGGAACAGAAAGATGGTTGTTTTCAAGGTTTTTAGAGGCAAGACAGAGTGATTATTTAATTGTGCAGAATAAGGAAGAAGTAGGTGTGAAGAAAGTCTTGGACTTAAAAGACCAGGTGAATCTTGGTGGTATCTTCACAGGTCAAATGTAAAGGGGGGGAAAACATCTAGAGAAGAAGGGGGAATTCGATGACGGCCATGTGTAGCTGATTTAAATCTAATTTAAAGTTAAATGAGGCCGTCCACTAAGATGTTGGAAACTGGATTTGGGGAAGTCAGAACAGGTGCCTATGCTATCAGCTTTGTTGGATGTTGGTAAGCTTTTTATTTCTTATTTCCTCAGAGAATGAACGGCATATGAGGGAAAGAAAAAGATTAGGAGCATTAACACAATGGCCAGAGAATATAATCTAAAAAAGGAAATCAAGAAGTAATGTCAGAGGGGAAAGAAAGAGAGCTAGGGTATGTGTGTTGCCACAGAAGCTGAAAGAATTTCAAGAAGGAAAAAGTAGCCAACAAGGGGCCATGCTGCATAGAGTTCAGGTAAGGACTATGTACTTACTAGACCTGACAGATTTTAGTTTGTGGTTATTAATAGCTAGAAAAGTTGCAGCGGAATGCAGAGATGTGGTAATTTGAGATATAAGAGGTAGTTGAAAAAATTAAATTGAACAATGAATGTGTACCATCTTTCAATTAATTTTGTTCAGAGGAAAAAGTACATTGGTAATAAAAGGACTAGAGGGAGGTTGGAGGAGCATAGAATAGCTAGACATTATTATGGTTGAGAAAATAACCCCGTAGACCATAAGAGGTATTGATTATTGGAAAAAGTTGATATAATCTTATCCAAGCAAAACTCGCAGTGCACAAAGTTAAAAAGGAAAGAAAAGTTTTATTCAAGTTAACTATTATGGAAAGAGTCTAGAACTCAGTCTGAACTCAACTCCAGGGAAACAAAGAGATAGAGAATTTTGAAGATATGGGTTGGGTAAATTCCATGCCTTCTGAATGGAGCCTTTATTCAAAGAAAGTGTAAACTACTATCTGTAAGATACAAGGTTGTTTTAGGACTTGAAGCACAGCACTGGTCCAAAGTTAGGCTCCCACAGAAATTAGGAAATAGGGTCTCTAATTTTCTTAAAGATTGCATTTCAAAGCAATGGCTTCCAGGTTCTTAATAAACCTAAACGAAGCTTTTCAAAATAATTATATTTCAAAAAGAAAAAATTTACAATTACAAGTTTTCTATAATGCAAGTTTTAAGAAAAGGGAAATAAGGAATCTGGAATCTGAGCTAAGGTGAGAAAGACTTTCTAAAGTTTATTCAACCTGAGGGGCACCCTAAGGCCTCCTTTCTACAGACTGAGTCCTTACTGTATATGTAAAAGAGTGCAGATTAAGGGTAAAGGAGGAGATGATGACATAAAAAGCAGGAAGCACATCCCACCAGTAGAAACTAGAGTATTGGAGGGAAGGTTGGAATGAAAATTAGTAAGTTGATCATGGTGCGGCAGATAATTGATTGAATTCAAGTCTGGGCTCTCAATTTTCTCAATCAAGGTCTGAGAAATAATGATTGTCTGATAGGGTGGTACTGGGTGAGTGAGAAATGGAAGAAGCCAAGGTCAAGACTTAGAGGAGAGCTGGCGCGGTGGCGCAAGCCTGTAATCCCAGCACTTAGGGAGGCTGAGACAGGAGAATCGCAAGTTCAAAGCCAGCCTCAGCAATGGCGAGGTGCTAAGCAACTCAGTGAGACCCTGTCTCTATGTGAAACACAAAATAGGGCTGGGGATGTGGCTCAGTGGTCGAGTGCCCCTGAGTTCAATCTCCAGTACCCCCCCCAAAAAAAAAGACTTAGAGGAAAGAGAGAAGAAGGGCTAGTGGAACTATGACCCCTTGAAATAAAAAAATGATTTACAGAGAAAGAAACACAATGTTTCAAAAGAAGGCATTGGCAAAGCCCCCAGCAGCATTTACAAGCATTGTATTTCTGGCTTGTTATATTTTTCTTCTTCCACCTAAAAGAGCTTGTAACGTAATTATGTATTTTTCCTCTTCTTGCTAATGATGTTTTCTAGTTCATCTGATTTTTAAAGTTCCATGTTGAACCTACATAAAGATTTCTTGGCAGATTGTCTCCTCTGTGTATAGAATATGAGAAAGAGGCATTGAATTTTCTTACCAACTTCTCTGAACTTGGATTATTACAGCAATGCTGGGTATGTTCATTTCTCGGCTCCTTTTCACAGTGCATTAACTTTAAAATAACATCTAAGTCCCTATCTAGCTGTTTTCACATTTTATTTTCTTCTATTGCCAGCCAATGAATTGTTCAACTTTCCAGTCTCTCTTTTGGGATTCTACTTTCATTGACAATAAGAGTTATTAAGATCTGTGTAGTTGATTTTTATCCTTACTTAGATCTGTTTATATCTCTTGGGTAGCTTTTCTGTGCACAACTCCAATTACTTTATTTCTGTACTGTCCTTTCTTTGTACCAAAATTTGATTTTGTTCATTCGTGTCCTCTTATAATGGATTCTTGAACTCCTTTTTATTTTCTTGTCATGGTTATTCACGGACTTTTTTCCCAAGGTTTTTATGACCTGATATTAAAATCTATTTGCAAGTTTTGAATACATATTCCATTTCTAGAGTTCTGTTTCTCTTTGCCCTGCCATCTTGGACATTCCCAGAATAGCCATACTTGGAATAATGCTTTTATTTGTGTATAAAGCTGTATTCAATAAATGCATTTAGAATTTCATAGCCTTATTTTTATAAAAATGCTATTAGAAGTTTTAAAATTTCTTCTTTTAATTATTATTCTTTTATATGAGAAAGAGATTAAACTAAGCAATTCTTAAGGTCCTTTGATACCTTAGGAAATTCTGTATGTTGTAAAAATGTTTCTAAATTTCATCTAATGGTAAGAAACATTTAAATTTAAATTGATATTTAAATTAAGCCTCTTCTGAGTCAAGTCTGTAAAGAAGAGTAAGCAATTTCTAACCACCTATGATTTGAAGATTCCTCTAGGCTTAAATATGCCCTCCCCATTGACCTGCTTTGATACCCTCTCTCCCGGTAACTAGTGTGAAATTCTAATTATGACTGTGATTTTTGACTAATAACATTTAACTCTATGTCTCTGAGGCTCCAGAAGCTATATAAGTAGGGTTTCTAGGCTAGCAGTGAAGTCTTCCAGATGATCCAGCCTTCTAAGGGGCAATCAAGGCAGATGGGAAAGGCAGGTAGGAGATACTAAAGGGAAAGAGCAAATAAGAAGGCCAGCTGGGGAAATTTTAAAAGCAAGTCTAGGGTTAGCCCTGCTCTTAAGGCACACTTAAGAACCTTTTTAATGATGTTAAGTTTGATATTCTCCTAGTAATTAACTTATCAGCCCAATACTATAAGGCTTGAAAACAGATTGTCTCCTTCTGGAGGCTAAATCATTTTCCACTGAGAACAAAATACAAGTATATTTAGCCTTTCTACTTAAATAACACTGGAACAGATGAATGAAGGTACTTTTAAATGTACTAAGTTTTTGTTAGAGCTGTTACCTTGATTTTAATAACAGAAGTGCTACTTTGCTCTAAGAAGCAGGGGCATTGTGTGTCTCTTAGAAAGTAAGTAAAAGACAGTATTTTTTTAAAGCCACTTTTGTGGTCAGTGCCAATAAAATTATTGCCAAGAGAAATGTTTCTGAAAAATGAAAGCTAATAATGATTCTATTATACAGAAAAACGTTTTTACTTGAACACACACAAGAAATTCTGGACCAAAACTTTTAAAAAAAGGCAGTCCCCAAAAGGAGAAAGTAAACAGCATTTGAACTATACAAATGGGTATTCTTGAATAAAGTTTTATTTTGTATTGTTTGTTTGCTTTTAGTTCTTTCAGGATGGTAGATTTTTGCTATAGGTAAAACAATGCTTTTATCCTGACAGTGTTAATAAATGAATGATTCAGATAATTAAAATCAACCTTGAGCCACGTGAAGTGTTATATGCCTATAATTTTAGCAGCTCAAGAGACTGAGGCAGGAGGATAGCCAGCCAGCCTCAGCAATTTAATGAGGTCCTAAGCAATTTAGTGAAACCCTATCACAAAACTTAAAAAAAAATAAAAAGGATTGGGGACATGGCTCAGTGGTTAAGGGCTTCCGGCTTCAATCCCTGGTACCAAAAAATAAAAATCAATCCTGAGGTGTTAAAATATTAAACACAAAATATATGTTATCCAAGTCTGATATTTGAAAAACCAAAATAACATGCTTCAAGGTTAGCTTTATAACATAAAATGAATGATAGTAATAACAAATAGGTGTAAACTAAATGTCTGTTATTCACATACTATGTAGGCAGCAATTTTGTTTGATATAGAAACTGACCGATGAAATCATCTCTATGGAAGGGTGAAGATGGGGGAACAGAAGTAAAATTCATGAGACTTGGTGATAGAGAAGAATCACAGCAACAAAGGGGAAAATATATTCCAAGATGAAGAACAATAACAACAAAAAGAAACTCTGAGACCCAATAAAGAAGTGACAGGAAACCCAAAGCCATGGAGAATTAGAAAGGCAACTCAGAGAAAAGTACAAAGCAATTTTCAACTTTAACCCTGGCTCCCAGGCAAAAGGTGGGTAAATCACCAGTGTAAACATAAGATAAGCTAGAAGTACAAATGGCCTATCTGGCAGTCCTAACAGCAGGAGAAGTCCATGGTTTTTACAAGCTTTAAATCCAGTTGGTGGGGGGTTGATCAAAAAGTGACTCATCTGTCTCTACATAAAACACAAAATAGGGCTGGGGATGTGGCTCAGTGGCCCTGAGTTCAATCCCCAGTACCAAAAAAAAAAAGTGACTCATCTTACACAACAAACTAGCTTTGCAAAAGAAATGCATTATATCTTTCAGCAACCTCTCACAGTACTGCTATAACCAGGAACCATCTTGAGAAGGGTCCTATTATTAAGACTTTCTCTGGGGATCAGAGAACTAAGAATAATTACAATTCAGTGTCCCCATGGAAACCCCACCATATTAGTTAGGTAGAAGAAGGCCACAAGAGACGGCCAATGCTTCACACAACCCCAAGCATCTCCTATCCATTGACCTCAACCTTCTACTTTCCCATGAGCAGCAGAAAAAGAGAAATAGTGCAAACCTGAATGGGATTCCAGAGCTAGCCAATAGCATTAGCATACTTCCAAACCCTGATTGGCATAACATTGGACCAATAGCACAATGATTCAAGTGCTATATATACCCCTAGGTTAGCACACTCAGGAGGCAACCTCTATCAGGGTCCCCTCTATCTCCTGCAAGAGTTCTGTTTCTATTCTTCATGCTTGAATACATCCTATTCTTTTCACTCTTGCCTTTCCATTATTCCTTGAACTTAAACCTTTGGATTTGTAAGACAAGAACCTGGAAATAAGTTGCTGGGTTCTATTACAACACTGGAGGGCATGGCCTGAATTAAGAGTGACCACAGCGACAGCTGCATCATGCCACTCAATGGTAGTGGAGAAGAATCAGGTTTTGCTGGCTGAGACCCTCAGAGCTGACACAAACAGGCTTTGCCTGGGATTAGCTGCTAATGCTAAAATGGGCTTTCTTGACTACAGAGGCCTACAGTTTACACAGACTCCACCCACCAACAGAAGTGGAGAACTGAGTTTCATCTCAAGCTCCAGTTTCATCTTTTGGTACCCAACATGAAGCACTCTTTGGACAGGTGAGTGAAATGGACCAACAGAACTATTGCTTTTTGCCTGAAGTTCTATACTCCTTTTTTAAAATAAAATCTATTTCTGTCTCTATCAAAAAATACTGGACACCTGTTGGCCAGTTAAAAGTGGTTAGCCTGGTCACCAGTCTAAAGACACAGGTGACAGGATTAGGAGGAGGTGTAATCAATTTCCTTCATCTATCAAAGGCCAATGTTAGTCAAGTTCTGCTTCAGCTTCTCTCAGTAAAACAAGAACCAGATTGATCCGACATTTCAAATGTCCACTTCTTATTTACTTTCAGACTGACTTGGCCCAATGGTAAAGGGTGCCCTCACCCATTGTATATTGTATCCTAAGATAAAGTCTTGATCTAATCCAAGATCTCTGGGAAAAAGGCAACTCACTAATCCCCAGAACCAGAGCCAAGTGGTCTCTGTTTCTCATGTGCACTGCAGAACCCAAGTACACCTATTTCTTATGCCCCTCTAAACCCAAATTGTTTCATTAGAATTCATAGATAAGGCTATCTGGAATATTTGAGTCCTTGAGCACCTTTAAGGATCCAAACTCTGTCCTTGTCCCTGGTGGGCTCTCACTCACGAGGAGGGTCCCATTACCTAGATTTCCAACCCTGCCAGTTTCCTTAGGGAAAACACTTCTCCATGGATCTCATCATGGTCATTGAGGCTCTAAGACATTAAGTCCACTGCTCCCTATCTACTATTAAATAAGGAGAGCAGAGTCCATTCTCTATTCCTCCTCTCCTCTGGAACTTAAATTTTGGGCCCATTATAGTGGAGACATCACTCCTGACCCTATAAAATAGACTCCTTTTTACAAAACATTCTCACAAAGCCAAGAGGGGACCCCGATAGGGATTGCTGCCCGAATGTGCTACTCTAGGGGGCCATGGACAATGCTCACTGCCTGTACTCCAGCCCACCCTATCTGCCATTCCACAACTCAGGAACAAGGACTTGGCTTCAGTACCATCAGTCACAAATGGTTTATTTGGCAGGATGGGGGGTCTGAAAATGCCAGGACCAAAGTTAGCAAATCACCCAATTCCTACTTGGTGGTTTGGTTCCCTCCCCTGACACACAGAGGCTTTTAGGGGCTATGCCACAGCTTAGACATTTGGCATACTCTCACATGGAATGGAAACACCTGTATGTATGCCCAACCAGGGTGGCACATATGCAACAGAAACTTTGTTGTGAAAAAGGTTTTAAAAAGCTGAAACATCTACCGTGCCTGCCATTTTAAAATGCCTGGAGTGAGTACAACCCTGCCCAGCATGGTCCAAAATCCACCAAACCTTGGACAAGAAGAGCTCACTATGGCTCTGACATATGCCATGCCCCTGAGAGCACATGCTAAGAATCTTCAGAGAAAATACAGGCCTGGCATGATCAACATTCCTTCATCTTTCATGGCCAAGAAATGAGGGCACAGCCAGTGTTTGGTATGAGCTGAGAGGTACCACAACAGGCTGCAGGTATGACTCACTATCACTCCCTTCCCCTGTGGATTTCAACCTTGGAAGACTTAGAAATGTCTCCAAGACAAATAGGGAGAATTTTTTTACTCTTCCCCCATGAAGTATCCCATGAAAAGCTCATATCTTGGAAATATGATATCTAATGTGGTAATTTTCAGAGGTAAAATGATCCAATTGTGAGAACTGTAAATTTGTAAGTGGATTAATCACTTAATGGATTAATAATCTGAATGGACTACAGGGTAGTAACTTTATGCTGGTGGGTTGTGGCTGGAGAAAATAGTCGGGGCTATGCCCTTGAGGATTATATTTTGTCCCTAGTGTCTGTCTGTCTGTCTCTCTCTCCTTCTCTTCCCCTCTTTCCTTCTCTCCCCCTCTTTCCTTCTATCCCTTCTCCCTCTGTTTCTCTCCCTCTCCCCCCCTTCTCTCCCTCCCTGTGCTCCCTATCTGCCATGAGCTGAGAATTCCACCATGCCTTTCCGTTATGATGATCTTCCTCACATGGGGCACACAGCAATGAAATTGGCCAAACATGGACTGAACCTCAGAAACTATGAGCCCAAAATAAAATAAAATTTTCCTCCTCTAAGATTTTCTTGTGAGGAATTTTGTTTATAGCAATAGATGGCTGATTTAAAGAGGAAGTTTGAAACCAGTTTCTGCTGTCTTAAAATTTTTTTTTTTCTTTTAGGAAAAATCTTGGGAGATTGCTCAATGACAGAGCAATTGCCTGGTATGTGTGCTATCCTGGGTTGAATCTTTAGTACTGTATAATAAAAATTAAAAAGGGGAGCTAAAAGTCCCCAGGTTATCACTTGGTTCCAAATATTTATGCCCACAGGGAGCCTAAACTCTCACTACAGGACAGTCACTATAGTGGACACCAAAACTATTAGGGATGTCACCATAGCCACTTCCATATCCTTTCACCCTACACATTGATGAAGAGCCTAAAAGAGTAGGATGGTATATCCCGTATATTCCATTGCCTAGAATACATCTGTTTGAACTACCAGAAGGACCTAATTCTTGTGAGACTTACAAAGAAACCATGTTCTCCATGTCTGGCACAGCATGCATTGTATAAAAACCCACTAATCATAGCAAAATAGCTCAGGGAAACTACACTGTGAAGTCTATTTCAACATTACACAACAAATCAATATCCCAGGGTATATCATTAAAAGAAGACTGCTTAATATGAAGGCCTTCACATGAAAGTGGAAGAGACATTTATCTCAACTGATACACATATCTCAACATAGAAACACAAGAAATACGAAAAAATAAAGCAATATAATACTTAAGTGAGGTTCATAGCTCTAGTAACTAAATTCAAAGATATCAAAGTAGATGAAATGACAGAATTGAAAAGAATATTTTTTAAAAACTCAGTGAATTCCAGGAGGATAAAAATAAATAACTGAATGAATTAAGGAAGACAATGTAGGATATAAATGAGTGATTTAATAAAGATACAGAGATTTTGATAAAGAACCAAACAGAAATCTTGAAAATTAAAATATGAATAAGCCAGATTAAAAAACTCAATTGAAATCATCACCAATAGTACAGATCAAGCAAAAGAACTAACATAGGTCTTGAAAATGAGACTGAGGAATTATTACTTTTAGACAGTAATAAAGAAAAATCTAAGAATGGACAAAATACACAAGATATCTGAAATACCATTAAAAGACCAAACATATGTACAGTTGGAATAGTGAAGGAGAAGAGATATAGACATAGACTGAAGGTATGCAGAAAATATTAAGGGAAATAAGAGCAGGAATTTTTCCAATGTTTGGGAAAGACTTGGACATTCAGGTACAGGATCATTTAAAACCCCAAATAGACAGGACAAGAAAAGAACTTCTCCATAACATATTATGATTAAACTGTCTAAATACACAACAAAGAAAAGTTAAAAGATGAAAGAGAGAAGCACCTAGCCACATTGAAAGGCAAGTCCATCATAATAACAGAAGATTTCTCAGCAGAAGCCCTAAATTCCAAGAGGGTATAGAATGACATATTTCAATCCTGAAAGAAAATAACTCTGAACTCAAATTACTATACCCAGGAAAGTTAATCTTCAGAGTCAAATAACGAAATCAGACCTTCCAAGATAAGCAAAATCAAAGGGATTTCGTGACCACTAAACCAGCATTACCGAAGATACATGAGGGACTCCTACACCCAGAAGAGGAAGAAAGATAAACACCATTACACAAGCATGGAAAGAACAAATTTCACTAGAACAGTAGATAAGCAATCTTTAATGGAATAATTATCTTCATTTCTTTCTCAGCAGATTAATTTTTAGTGTATAGAAAGAGTACTGATTTCTGTAGGTTGATTTTATATCCTGAAACATTGCTGAATTTGCTTATCAGCCCTAGAAATATTCTTGTGGAACCTTTAGGGTCCTGTAGATACAGAATAACATTATCTGCAGATAGAGATAAGTTGACTTCTGTTTTTTCAATTTGTATGGTGCAAGATCTCTACAATGAAAATTTTAGGACACTGAATAAAGAAATGAAGAAGATATTAGAAGATGTAAAGAGCACTCATGTTCATGTATAGGCAGAATTAATATTGTTAAAATGATCATATTACCAAAGGTTATCTATAGAATCAATGCAGTCCCCATCAGGATATCAATGATATTATTTACAGAACTAAAAAACATCCTAAAATTCATATGGAAGAACAAAAGACCCAGAAGAGCTACATTACTCTTGAGCAAAAGGAGCAATGCTTGAAGGCATCACAATTCCTGATTTCAAATAAAAGTAGAGCACACAGAAACAGAGACAGCATGGAACTGGCATAGAAACAGACCAATGGAATAGAGTAGAAGACACAGACAAACTCACACAGATATAGTCATCTGATTCTTGAAAAACATGCTAAAAATATATTAGAGAAAAGGAGGCTCTTCAACAAATTATGCTCAGAAAATTTAACACTTATATGTGTAAGAATGAAACTAGAACTCTATATCTCACCCTGCACAAACTCAACACAAAATGTATCAAAGATTGAAGTATAAGAACAGAAACTTTGCAACTTGCAGAAGGAAAAAATAAAAAAGGAAAAATAATTCAATATATGGCACAGGCAATGAACTCCTGAACAGAATTCCTATACCTCAGGAAATAAGAGTTAAAATCAATAAATGGTATGTCATAAATTTAAAAGCTTCCACACAGTAAACAATTAACAGAGTGAAGAGACAGCCTACAGAATGAGAAAAAAAAACTTTGCCAGCTACTCTTCCAAGAGAGGATTAATACCCAGAATATATAAAGAACTAACAAATCTCAACACCAAAAAAAAAATCAACAAATGGGAAAATTAACTGAACAGAATTCTCAAAAACTAAAAAGAACTACCATATGATCTAGCTATACCATTACTTGCTATATTCAAAAGAACTAAAGTCACCATATTTTAGAGATGCATATATATTCATGTTTATTGCAGCATAATTCACAATAGTCAACTTGTAGAATCAGTCTAGGTGTTCACAAATGAAAGGATAAAAAAAATGTGATATATATATATACACACACACACACATACATATAACAGAATTCTATTCATCTATAAAGAAGGACAGAATTGTGTAATTTTCAGGAAAAAATATATGGAAGGGGAGACCATAATGTTGAGTGAAATAATTCAGAATCAGAGAGACAAAAAGGAAAAAATGATGTCATAAAAGTAAAAGAGATATCATTAAGGTATAGGCAAGGGATCAATGGGGAGGGTAGAAAAGATGTTTTGTAGTAAGATGGATCCAATTACTTTTAGGCATGTACAGATATGTTGCAATGAAATGCATCATTTTGTTTAATTAATATGTAGCAATAAAAATCAGTAAAAAGAGAGTAAATAATCAAATGAGAATTAGAAAAGAGTCAAACATTATCAATCTAGTAAGTCATCAAAACTCTAAGATGAATAATAAAAGAATAAATGAACATAGAATATTCAAAAAGACAAGAAGAAAAATGACAAAATACAAACTTTTCAATAATAATCCTAAATTTCAATGGTCTTAATTCTCCAATTAACATATGTACACTGGCTAATTAGATTAAAATTACAAAATCCAACAGTATGTTCTCTGTGAGAAATTTACCTCACCAGTGAAGACATACACAGACTGAAAGAAGAAGGAAGGAAAATGATATTTCAAAATCAAAGCAGAAGCAGTTATTCTATCCACCAAAACAAACTTCAAGCCAAAATATATCAGAAGGGTAAAGTCATCACATTTTGTAAATGGGAACAATTCCTCAAGAAATTATGATTTTAAGTGTATGTGAACTGAATGTTGGAGCTTGCAATTTCAAAAAGAAAATATTACTAGACTTAAAGGGAAAGATAGTTCCAATACAATAGTAGTGGGAGAACAACAGATACATTATCCAGACAGAAATCATCAAATAAACATCAGAGTTAAATTACACTATTGATCAAATGGATATAACAGGCATCTACAGAATGTTCCATCTAAGGCATAATCAATATTGTCAAAATGGCCATACTACCCAAAGCACTATATAGATTCAATGCAATTCCAATTAAAATCCCAATGTCATCCTTATAGAAATAGAAAAGGCAATCATGAAATTCATTTGGAAGAATAAGAGACCCAAAATAGCCAAAGCAATACTTAGCAAGAAGAGTGAAGCAGGAGGCATTACAATACAAGACTTTAAATTATACTACAAAGCTATAGTAACAAAAACAGCATGGTACTGGCACCAAAACAGACATGTAGACCAATGGTACAGAATAGAAGACACAGAGACAAGCTCACTTAAATAGTTATTATTAATTAGTTATCTTATACTAGACAAAGGTGCCAAACATGTACATTGGAGAA
The DNA here is from genome assembly GCA_004024805.1 of Geosciurus inauris. Taxonomy (NCBI): domain Eukaryota; kingdom Metazoa; phylum Chordata; class Mammalia; order Rodentia; family Sciuridae; genus Geosciurus; species Geosciurus inauris. Next base: position 15,554 of record PVHX01008826.1, read on the forward strand.
AAGATAGCCTCTTGAACAAATGGTGCTGGGAAAACTGGAAATCCATATGCAGCAAAATGAAACTAAACCCCTATCTCTCACCATGCACAAAATTCATCTCAAAGTGGATCAAGGACCTGGGAATTAGACCAGAGACCCAACACCTAATAGAAGAAAAAGTAGGCCCAAATCTTTATCACTTCAGATTAGGACTATACTTCCTTAACAAGACTCCTATTGTGCAAGAAGTAAAATCAAGAATCAATAAATGGGATAGATTTAAACTAAAAAGCTTCTTCTCGGCAAAAGGAAGAATAAATGAAGTGAACAGAGAGCCTACATTCTGGGAACAGATTTTTGCCACACAAACATCAAATAGAGCACTAATCTCCAGCATATGCAAAGAACTCAAAAAACTTAACACCAAAAAAACAAACAACCCAATCAATAAATGGGCTGAGGAGCTGAACAGACACTTCTCAGAAGAAGATATACAATCAAAAAAATGTTCAACATCTCTAGCAATTAGAGAAATGCAAATCAAAACTACTCTAAGATTTTATCTCATGCTAGTCAGAATGGCAATTATCAAGAATACAGATAATAATAAGTGTTGGTGAGGATGTGGGGGAAAAGGCACACTCATACATTGCTGATGGTACTGCAAATTGGTGCAACCAATCTGGAGAGCTGTATGGAGATTCCTTAGAAAACTTGGAATGGAACCACCATTTGATCCAGCTATCCCACTCCTCAAAGGACTTAAAAGCAGCATACTACAGTGACACAGCCACTCAATGTTTATAGCAGCTCAATTCACAATAGCTAAAATGTGGAAGCAACCTAGATTCCCTTCGATAGATGAATGGATAAAAAATATATGGTATATATACACAATGAAATATTACTCAACAATAAAAGAGAATAAAATTATGGCATTTGCAGGTAAATGGATGAAGTTGGAGAATATCATGCTAAGCGAAGTAAGCCAACCCCATAAAAACAAATGTCGAATGTTCTCTCTGATAAGTGGATGCTGATCCATAATGAAGGAGAGGACATGGGAAGAATAGAGGAATTTTGGTCAAAGGGGAGGGAAGGGGGAGGGGTATGAGGTCAGTAAAGATGGTGGAATGAGATGGACATCATAGCCCTAGCTTCATGTATGACTGCATATATGATGTGATTCTACATCACATACAACCACAGAAATGAAAAGTTGTACTCCATCAGTGTAAAACGAATCAAAATGCATTCCACTATCATGTATACCTAAGTAGAATAAATAAATTTTAAAAAATGTCCAGGAGGAAAAAAAAAAGAATGTTCCATCCAACAACTGCAGAATATACATTCTTCTCATCAACACAAAGAACTTTTTTCAAAAATAATCCTATATTAGACCATAAAGCAAGTTTTAAATTAAAAAAATTAAAATAATTTATTGCATCTTATAAGATTATAATGAAATGAAACTGAAATTGACAGCAAGAGAAATTATTTTAAAAATTAGATTGAACCCTACACTTTTGAATGCATATAGAGTTATTGAAGATATAGGGGGATTTTAAAGATTCCTGGAATCAAATGGCATTAGAAACACAACACATCACAATCTGTTTTATACAGCAAGAGCAGTGCTAAGAGAGCATATTATGTCTATGAGTACTTATATGTAAAAGAATAAAAAAGAGACCTGAAATAAATAAACTAATGATGTGTCTCCAGATCTTAAAAAAAAAAAGGAACAAACCAAATCTCAAATAAGTAGAAGTAAAGAAATGATAAGGATGAAAATCACAAAATCATATCAGTAGATGTAAAACAATCCTCTAACAAAATTTAATATCTGTCATGGTAAAAATCCTGAATAAATTAGGTTATAAAAGGATAATACCTTATCATAATTAAGACCATATATGGCAAACATATGGCCAATTACATATAGAATTGGGAAACAGCATTTTCTCTAAATTCAGAAATAAGACAACTGTGTCCACTCCCAACACTCTTATTCCATAGGATACTTGAAATGTTAGCCGGAGTAACTAGGCAAGAGAAAAAAATAAAGGGCCACAAATAGAAAAAGAGGGAATCAAATTATTTCTACTTGCAGGTGAAATGATTCCATACTTAGAAAAACCTACAGAGTTCACCAAAAGACCCTTAGAACTAATAAAGCAATTCAGCAAAGTAGCAGGATACAAAATCCATGCACAAAAATCAGTAGGTTTTTTAAGGTGCCTATGATTAACTCATTGAGAAAAAATCAGGAAAACAATCCCATTCATAATAGTGTTTAAAATAAAAAACCCTACAACTAAATCTAAGCAAGATGGTGAAAGACATCTACAGTGAAAATTATAAAGTGATGAAAAAATAATGAAGAAGATATCAGAAAATAGAAAGATCTCTCATGTTCATGGATTGGAAGAATTAATACCATCAAAGTGGTAATACTATTGATAATGATCCATAGATTCAATGCAATCCCCATGACAACACCAATGTCATTCTTCAAAGAACTAGGAAAAAAAAAACCTAAAATTTATACTGAAGAACAAAAGACTGTGAATAGCCAAAGCACTGCTGAACAAAAAGAGCAATGCTGGAAGTATTACAATATCTGATTTCAACTCACACTACAGAGCCATAGTAACCAAAATAGCATGGTACTATGTGCCTATTCCAATAGCCCAGGAAGTAGAAGTCAAAATTGGCAAATAGGATTACAGCGAATGAAAAGCTTCTTTGCAGAAAAGGAAATCATCAACAAAAAAGGAGAAAATTTTGCCTTCCAACTATTCAAAAGAGGATTGATATCCAGAATATGTAAAGAACTCAAAAAACTTGCTGACAAAAGAAAAAGTAGTTGGGTGCGGTGGCTCAAGCCTGTAATCCCAGCTCTTAGGGAGGCTGAGACAGGAGAATAGCAAGTTCAAAGCCAGCCTCAGCAACAGCAAGGTGCTAAGCAACTCAGTGAAACCCTGTCTCTACATAAAATACAAAATAGGGCTGGGAATGTGGCTCAGTGGTCGAGTACCCCTGAGTTCAATCCCCAGTACCAAAAAATAAAAAAAGAAAGAAAAGAAAAAGAAAAAGTAATCCAAATTATCCATTTAAAAAATGGGCAAATGATCCAAAAAGACACATCTCAAACAAGCACCAATAGCCAATATACACATTTAAAAAGTTCAATATCTTTATCTATCAGGGAAATGCAAATCAGACCTATGTTGAGATTCTATCACATCCCAGTCAGAATGGCCATAATCAAAATAATAATAATAATAATAATAATAATAACAACAACAACAACAAATACTGTCGAGGATGTGGAGAGAAAGAAACCATTATACACTACTAGTAGAAATGTAAATGAATTCAGTCATCATGAATAACAAAATGGAAGTCCCTCAAAAACTAAAACTAGAACTACCATATGATCCATCTATACCACTCCTGGGCATGTAAGTGAAGCAAATAAAGTCATATACAAAAAAAGATAACTGCATACCCATGTTTGTTGCATCACAATTCACAAGAGCCAAGTCATGCAATCAGCCTACCTGCCTGCCCATTGATGGATGAATGAGTAAATAAAATATGGTACATAGACATAGTGGAGTATCATTCAGCCATAAAGAAGAATAAAATCACCTCAAGTGCAGGAAAATGGATGGAACTGGAAGACATCAAATGAAATAAGCTAGAAAGAGACAGACACATATAACATCTTTTCTCTCATATGTAGAAACAAACCAACATCCCTGAAAGTAGAAGAGAAACTGTTAAGGAGGATAAAGAACCAGTGGGCAGAGGGGGAGAGAGGAGAGCAAGAGAGGGAAATGGGAGGGTGGCTATAATCAATGCGTAATAAATGCATGTAAGGAAATGTCATGGTGAAACCATTAGCTGATACAATTAACAGGTGTTGAGAGTTATAATTCAAAAAGCAGACTGAGGTACAATGATCAACTTGTGGTCCAAGTAGTAAGAATGGATTTTTCTTTATTTCTAATATTAGGAAAACACACATTCTGATGTTTGATTGCCCCACCTCAATGGACTACCATGTACCCACCCCTAGATCCGACCCGCTTCCAAAACATGTGGGATAATTCAAGTCATTAATTTAAAACAACTGTTATTGCATAAAGTAATAATATTTGGTGATGAGATTGCTATACATACAATAGTAATGTAAATATCTGTATTTCCAATGATACTATGCCACTTTCAGATGAGCAAGTCACTATGCAAATACTTGTGTGCAAATACTTATTGCTCTTAAGAGGGATGACACTGTTCTAATAGTCCCCACAAATTGTGACATGCTTTAAACATCTTCTTTCCCTTTTCCTGTGAAGTATATGCATTTACCGTGGGGCTCATCTTATTGAAAGGAAATACTCTGAAATCAGTGCACATGAAGAAAATCAATATCTGGGCAAAATTTTCCTCAAAAATAGCTTACACAAGTGGTTAAATTAGGGAGTATTATCCCATGTCAGTTCCCTATTCTCTCTGCCTTGGATGAAGTGATTTAAATTTACAGGCATGTTTTGGGGAGAGATAGAGTTAAAAAATAATAAAAGGATGCATGTCATTGAACGTGAAGAACAAAGTAAAAGCAGAGAGATGGTGACCATCTGCCCATGACAGATTCAAGGGAACAGCAGCATTGTAACTCCAGGTCACATTCACTCAGGGGATACATAGTATGCTCCTTAAATAACCCACACTGTCCAAAAGTAGTTTCCCTCTCTTTTTTCTTCTCTCCATCTCCAAATAGGAATCTTGTGTTTGTGTAATTTAAATTTTAATGTGATATTCTGTGTGTCCGTAAAGCTTCGAGTGCTAAGATTAAGACATTTTAAAAATTTGTTTCAGTGGTGGAGCCTCCTCCTCTCCTATGTAACACACTGTCTCGACTTGGAAGAGTTGTCTGTCTTGCCTGTGAAGCATCTCAGACGCTTGCCTGGACACCGCAGTGTGCAGCATCCCGCCTCTGTGCTGAGCCTTTTGAGGTTGTGCTGCAGTGATTTCATTCCATCTCCTCTCTAGCTTCAACTTGTCAAGCTGCTGCCACAGACAAATCCTGTTGTCATCGTGGAGGATGCATTGCTGGCAGGAACTAAATAGCTTGCCAACACTGGGCTAAACACTCTACCCTCCCTGTCTTAGCATTCACAGGGAGAACAAATATCTGCTTTGTCTCTCCTCTCTTTTCAAAGAGTTCTCACTCAATTCTCTGTAGGTCATGCCAATATACATTTAAAATAATCTATTTCTCCACCATGCCCCCCGCCCCTGGGCACACAAAGAAAGAATGAATCTGAAGGGTACCATGCCCTAAAAGATTGAAATATGAAGCTTTTAAATTGCCAGTGTAAATAAAGCATAGAGTGAAGACAAACTCATTTTATACTCCAATTTCACTTTTCCATTTCTCTAAATGGCACTATTCCCCAGCTATCCCAGAATTAAGACAAGTACTATTATAGTCAGCAGCGCCTGGACTTGACCCTTTCAGATTGCCATTTCCAGACATGACAATCTCATTCTCAACCTGGACACGAAGCAATTAGTGATTGCAGAGAATGAAACTTTCCATGGCACGAGGGCTGCTTGATGGTGCTCTTCATGGAATTCTAGACTGACATCTGTGCCCTAGCTCATAAAGAATATTTTCATGAACATTCTTTCTTTCTCTTGCTGTAGAAGACATCTCACAACTGAGGGAACAAACACAAAAGTTTGTATAGAGAAAGTATCTGAAGATATGGATCACATCCAAAATGCAATCTGAAACCATGATAACTAAAACCGCAAAAATTATTATTCACGTCTCTGATTACACCCCTGTTTCTCATGTCTAACATAATGTGGCTCTCAATGAAAAAATGGTCTGTAGAGAATAAACTGACATATCACTGAGCAATTTAAGAATTTTAAAAAGTACAGACTGGGAAACATATTTAAGTGGCAAATTTCTTGTACAGCATGCATAAAACTTTGGGTTCAATACCCAGAACAACAACAACAACAACAACAACAACAAAACTACAACTTGAGGTTGAAAGAGGTACACACAACCATTTTTTGTTTCTATGTCAAGTTTAAAATTGTCAACTGTATAGGTTAGTCTCCTCCATGCTTAGGAAATAAACTATGGTTTTATTCTGCATTAGATAAATTAAAATTTCCTGTCTTATGATTAAATACTCTATGTCATATACAGTTATGTACACAATATACAAATATAATACTGGGATATGTGTATGGAGAAAATGTAGCAGTAATTGGGGAATTTCACCTAAATGTCTGATCCAAGATATCTCATCACCAATATTCTCATCATTTCACATAAAATTTGCTCTTCAGAAAATGCATTTTATAAAAATAACTAAACTCATTAGGTCACTTTGTTGGAAGAAAAAGAAATAACTAGTCCAGATAACAGTAATTTGTAGGAAAATAAGCATGGATCAGTAAGGAACCAGTTTCTTTCGAAATGTCAAGGCCAAGACTCCTGATGCATCAAGTCTCAGGAAGACAGACACAGGGAGGAAGTATGGATTCAGGCTGATGCAGTAATCTTAGTGGAGAAGGAAATTATGGATTTCATCCTGGTGCTCTCTTATTAAGTTGAATACATGACACTTACACTTTCTTCTTTCTTTCCCACTGAAAGCATTTCTGTACCCTCAGCTCCTGTTTCTTAGCAACCCCAACCTATACATAAGACAGTATAGATTATTTTTAGGCTCAATCAATTCTGCTTACCTTTCAGTTCCAGCTTCTAACACTGACATTTCATCCTATATGTTCTTAGCCATATTCCTAAGACAAAAACAAATTGATTATTATAGCTCATCAGGTTAATTAGATCGTTGCTTGCTGTACAACCCACATGTTAATTATCCTAGGAACAAGCGACCCTGGTTGGTCTAATTAGCTATAGCTGTGACATTCATGGCCACAAGCTAGATAGTGAGGTCTTTAAGAAAATCTTCTCCTTAGAGAGAGATTCCAAGACCAATGGTCATGGTAATTATCTTCCACTCCCACTTGCTGCACACATAGCTAAGAGAAGGAAGATGAATTGGTCATTCAATAGGCAATTAAGGTACAACAGGAACATGAAACTTACTAACCAGAAATCATGCAAAAGCCAAATATCCGATATAATTTTGCCTGCTTCTAACATTTACTAAAAGAAACTTGAAAGCAAATACTGAGTACAGCATAGGATCCCCCCCTCTCGTGTTAAATGCTTTTAATTTCATCAATGAGGACTCCTTTTATGATTTTCTCCAAGATATTTTAAACATGCACATTTTTAAACATAGAACAAGTGACTTTTAGATTTTATAAACTATTCCAGAGGTGCAGAGATGCCAACTTTTCACATCATTGTATAAATTTGCATATTCTTGATACTAAACCTAAGAGCACATACAATAATAAATTCTGACAAGGCAAACTTACAGATCCATGAAGTAAATTTAAATAAAACAGTAACAAAAACAACGCTGACTACAAATTAAAAAATTAATATAGCCCCACCAAGAAGGATTTGTTGAAATGAAAATGCGAATCTGCTCTGTATGAGTACAGAACTAGTTGGAAAAGAGAATCTGTGAATCTCAATAAGTGAGCAAAGGGTGTTAGGTCAAGCGCAACATCCTTTTCTCTTTGCATGGAAGTAAACAACCCAAATGAATAAACACAAAGGAGGCTTTTTAATGAATAGTAGCAAAATGACCTTTATTTATTTATTTAACAAATACAGAATATCTGTATCTAATGAACAGTTGGCACCAATTTAATGCTCAAACATTAGTAATACACCTGATAATATTAAGAGCACAACAAGGGAGCTCCTTATCATCCCAAATATCTACATTTTTCTGGATATTTAGCCAAAATAAGACAAAATATAGTAATAAGAGACATAAAAGTTGAAAGAAAGAAGCATGTTTCTGTCTTTGAAACATAATATAAGAATCCTAGACAAGTTCAATGGCCCATACAGATAGAAACTACTAAAATCAGTAAAAGAGATAATAATGATAAAAAAAGAAAAAGTACACAAAAATAATGTATAACAGAAACAAAAACTAGTAAGAAAATATAATAAAACAAAACTATTCTGCTCACAACAGCAATAAAAACAATTTCAAGACATCTAGAACCACACTTTCCAAAGTGGCAACTTCTAGTCCCATGAGCATCTGAAAGTAGCTTGTCCAAAGCAAAATGCTCAGTACAAACTACTCATGGCAGCTCAAGGACTTGTATAAAAAAAAAATGCAAAATATCTCATTAGTAAGTCTTGTATTGATTACATGTTGAATAGAATTACTTCAGATATGGTGAGTTAAATATGCATTATCAATGTTAACTTTACCTGTTTAGAAAATTTGGATTTTAAGATGTGGATTATATTTGTGAATAGCCTCATGCTTCTATTGAACAGCGCTTTTGTGTAGATAAACAAAAAGAAAAGTGTAAGGTTTCAGGGAATCATATAAAACATTACGGAGAGATGTAAAGTAACATTAAAATTGTAGAGACAAATACTTCTGAATGTAATTTTAAATGTAAAAATACTAATAGTGTATTCACTATAATGCAGTTTCAGCTCTGTCAGAATGTTAACTGGACTTCACAACATAATCAGTTCTAATGTTTACTAGTTAATTTAGTAGTTTATATATGTAAAATTTGACAGGAAAATATTTAAATGAAAACAATGGGAAATTTTGTGTAAGTAGATAATAAAATACAAATAAATTTATAATGCTTGGAAAACTGCTGTAATAGTATGAAAACAAACAGTTTAATAGTTAGAATAGACTCAAAACACAGAAGTAGACTCGGTTCAGAGATGTGTGTATAATTAAAATATTAATGCATCACCATAGTGACATTGAATAAATGGAAGAAAGTCCTAATTATTTTATTAGGCTGGAACAACTGATTTAAATATTAGATAAGGGTAAAAAACTAGGATGAGACCTGATTATATGCCATAACAGATACCAAAATCAATCCCAACTAACTAAATAGTAAATTGCAAAAAGTAAAAAAAAATCCTTAAAAGCAAAAGTTTATGTGATATCATTGAAAATAAAATGTACTTTAAGCAAATGGTATAAGCCCTGTGTGTATTGCAGAAATTATACCTCATGAAATTGGAACTATTCTTATTTATATTAATGGGGAAAATGAGACTCCAAGAGGTTGAGCAGCTTGTCCAGGCCACCTAGAATTTAATTGGTAGAGCTGGGACTACAGTCTCATGTATGTGTCTACATAGCTTATGTTCCCAATAACTACATTATCATAGAGGAAAGAAAAAAGAAATGTTCCCATAAAATAAAGCCATAATCAATATCAAAAGATATAATTCTTCTCATTTGTAAAATATTGGCCAAAAGTTCTGATAAATCAATAAAAATAGATTTTCAAAAATACAAGTAAACAAGAAAAATGCAAAAAGTTGTTACAAATATTAAGAAGGTGTTTGTTTTAGTCATACTTTTTGCTGCTGTGACTAAAGATCTGACAAGAACAATTAAAGGAAGAAAAGTTTATTTGGAGCTCATGGTATCAGAGGTCAGGCCATAGCAGCTAGCTCCATTCCTCAGAGCCGAAGTAAAAACATCATGGCAGACGATGTGGGGGAGGGATGTGGCTCAGAAAATGATCAGAAGAGACAGAGAGAGAGACTTCCACTCACCAGATATAAAACATAAGCCCTGATGGCACACTCCCAGTGACCCACCTCCTCCAGCCACACTCTACCTTTGGTTACCACTCACTTAATCCCTGCCAGGGAATTATTACACTGATTGGGTTAAGGCTCTCACAACCAATCAGTTCACCTCCAAGCCTTCTTGCATTGTCTCAGAGATGAGTTGTGGGGGGACACCTCATGTCTAAACCATAACAAATGTTTAATATCATGATTAATATAAGAAATGCAAATGAAAATGAGGGTCGGTTTTTCAATTAGTATCTGGTTGAAAAGGGACAACTGGATGGCATCTAATGGTGAAGGGACAGCAAAATCTGTTTCAGGTTTAAAACTAGAGCCTCAAGTCAGGAAAAGTGCTCTCCTCTGAAAGGAGCTTTGAAGGGCTTCATTGTACACAGGTTACATTCTTTATTTTTTCTTAAGCCCTGGATGAAAGTCAGTACAATAATATTTGACTATTAATCTTAATCTGATCATTTAATGTGATTGTTTATAAAAAGAAAAAAGCACATGCCAAAATATCTGGTGAGTAGGTTTGCAGAAGATCTGCCCGGCAACTCTTTTCCAGTATCAATAGGCAAAGTGGGGAAAGGTTGCTGCATCTGGCCATCACTCAGCACCATTAGCCATTTTATAACCATTTATATTCTATCATTTCCACAGTTTTCTCCAGTCAATTGAGATTTTAAAAAATTGTTAGTCATATAAAAAGACTGACTGATTTGAAAATTCATCTTTTTAAGCCAATTTATAATAACCGAAAAACAACACTGGGATCTTGCCTAAATAAATGGACATACTTGACTTTTTAAGATCAATGTATTAATCATAGTGTTTGAACACCAAGTCAAACTCATTATTGTCTTCACATTAAAAATAAGATTGCATGCCCGAAGATAATGGAAAATGAAATAGCGATACATCTGAGTAATAAAGGTTCAGCTGTTGAGTTTAGTAATAGAGTCAGATGTCAGCTTATTGAACAGATATTTTTCTAAAGTGGAACAGTCTCAAACAACAATATAAAGTGTTTCTACTCAGCTTTTTCCATGCTATGACCAAAATACTCAATAAGAACAATTTAAAGGAGGTAAGTTTATTTGGAACTCAGGGTTTCAGAGGTCTCGGTCCATAGACAGCCAACTCCATTGTTCTGGGCTGGAAGTGAGGCAGTACATCATGGGAAAAGGACCCAGCAGAGAAAAGCTGCTCAGCTTCTGGAGGGGACTGGAAGCAGAGAAAGAGAGAGGGGAAAGAGTCATCTGGAAGATGCACCCTGCCAGGACACACCCACAGTGACCTACCTCCTCCATCACTCCCACATGCCTAGTTACCACCCAATCAGTCCATTCAAACAGGATGGACTGATTAGATTACAGCTTCCATAATATAATCATATTACCTCTGAATGTTCCTGCATTAACAGGAACTTTTGAGGGACACCTCATATTCAAACCATAACATAAAGCAAAGCTAAATAATTTTCCTTTATTTTCACTTTATTATTATTCCCTAGTGGATCAGAGACTAGAGTCAGACAGGAAATAAGCTTGCTGTAGTGAAAATTAAATTTTTGAGATAGAGAAAACTTTGAGCTAGTACTTCATTTCACCTGTTCATATGAAACATATATATAGCATATGTGGTGAAGTAAATTACATTATTAAGCCTCTTTCTTCACTGGAAAAAACTTTTTGGGTCATTTCCCTGAGATTGCTGGTCAGAGAACTTCAACCAGTCCTGTGAAAACAAACAAACTGACCTTTAAGAAATAGATCATAGACTGTATTTATCCCCTAACCACAGTGAACCCTCAAAGAATCTTTTTAAAATTCTGAAAGGCCCCTAGTGTGGCCCTCACTGGGTGACTGGGGACTGGAATGCATTCTTGTCTGCTAAGGGCATTTGTGTTTGTGAAGCAAGGAGTTGTGTCATTTGCAAAATACAAAGACAACAGCTAATTATTCTATTTAAAACATAAATATTCTCAACATAATTTTATTAGTCAGTGCTTGTAAAAGATTTTTAAAAACCCAACACTTTTACTTGAGCAAAGCAATCTTATTGCTAACCAAGAAAAATAATTTTTCTCTTGATGATTTTTGAAAAATCATCACTCTACTTCACAAAAACATATGTGTTCTTTTCATAGAGTCCTATCTAGTTCTTGCTAGATAATACATAGCAGATATATATTTGAGCAAGAACAAAAAGAGCACATTAATGTTTGAAAAGCGAATGATGCAAACGATAAATCAAAGGGAACAAAATGAGTAACCCATGCCTCTGCTCTTCACATTTTCATATTCCTGATTCAAGGGATTTTATATGTGAACATTTATCACTCAAGTACATCACTCTTCTACTTAAGTGTAATTTTCTCTTCTGCAGAGGCTAATGTGAATTAGTAGACCGACTGCTGGGGTAAACTGGTTAAAGTCAGCCAGCAAAATCTGCTAAATTGGAGAGTCAGTGTGGAACTTGCTGACGCTGCCATAAGTGAAGTTAGTTCAGAATAAGGTGTATTCTAACAGTGCACTAGAAGAGACCAGGCAACTCTTCAAGAAAGAAAAGCTGTGTGTGCTTTTGATTTCTTTCTTAAATCTGTAGTGCAGAATTTCTAGACCTTTTCCCTTACTCCCCACTGCTCTCATACATTTGACCTGATCACTCAGTACCTGCTTTATCAGGGGGTTATTTTTGATGGAGAGCCCATCACCACTGAGTGTGCCAGGAGTCTTTCCTCTAATTAATATAAATAATATATGATTTGAATTTTGTTATAATATTATCATAATAGCACACTGAATACTTGAATATACAATTTAACAGACAAGACAGGGCAATAGAACTGTAATCCAAAACCTCTACAACAATCAGTCCAGAAAGCCAAGCCACAAACTTTGCATCCATTGGCCCAGAATGGTAAAGACTTGGTCAATGACTACCAGCTTCTCTCATTTTTATCTCCACTTTAGATTGATGATCAATCAGAGAAAGTCAAATATGTCCCCTGTATCACATAGGACACCTTGATTCTAGTTAGCTACCCTCAGCTTCCCCAGGCCAACAATCTCCAATAAGAAGACATCTGTAGCTTTTGCCTTTTCTCAGTATAGTCTCCCCTACCACAGCCTACTTTGAGTCATTGGTAAAAGCTAATGATAGCAAATATATCTGAGTGAATGGCCTCCTTTGTTCTCATGTTGTGTCATTTCTACAGCACAGTCCATGAACTATCAGTGCTCCCTGCTACCTGATGTAAAGTTGTTAGTGTCTTAAATCTAATACTAGGAAGCCAATTCCAGAAACCTTGAAACTAACTCAGGAAACCTATCCTCAAAATCCTGCTTCTCTAGAATTACTCTAGGTGCCAAATTTTGGTGACAAACCAAATATTTCAGAACCAATGGGATGTATATATACAGAGAAAGAGACAGAGACGGTGACAGGGATAGGCAGACAAATGACAGGCAGACTGAAAGATAAGAGAGACACACAGATTACAAGGTGAATCACAAAATTATGAAGATTAACAAGTCCCAAGATCTGCAGGTGCCAAGATGCAGATCCAGGAGGGTCAATGATGAAACTCCAGTCCAAAGGTGAGGCTTGAGACCCAGGAAGAGCCAATGTTTCGATTAGAGTCTGAGGGCAGGAGAAAACCAATATCCCCACTCAAATACAGTTAGGACAGTGGAGTTCCCTCTAAGCCTTTTGTTCTTTTCAAGCCTTCAAGTGATGAAGCCCACCAATATCAGAGAGGGCAATCTGCTTTACTCAATCTACTAATTCACATGTTTATCATATCCAGCAACACTTTGAAAAAAAAAACATCCAAAAGAACATTTGACCAAATATCTGGGAATATGGTGGCCCAATCAATTTTACAATAAAATTAAGCATCATAGTGTTATTCCTAAAAGAATATGGCAAATAACTATGGATTTATTTTTACCATAAAAGTTGATGTATATGTATGTATATGTACATATGTGTAGTATACTATAAAAAATGTTAATGAAATCTAATCTGTTATCATACCATCAGGATATATCTTTCAGGAGAAATTTTGGTAACAAACCAAATATTTCATGAACATAGTTTTAACAGAAGAAAATAAAATAAAGTTGGTGAGTTTAATAAAGAATTTTTATGTAGAGATACAATAACTTAGCAACAATATGAATTTTATGTCTATAACTATTAATTATTTTGTGGGAATTTTCTAAGTTGTGTTCAGCAAAATGATTCCACAGGATTTTCAATGGTCTTACTGGAAGGTGGGGAAGGTGGTTTCACAGATTTGGGAAATCCTGGGTTAAATATAATTTTGAAAATTCTCTTTAAGCAAGACTAAATTTTTAGTGTCTGCATGAGTCTTGTGAATTTGCAAGAGGGAGAAACATACATCTTTCCTAACTGTACTAGTCCACAACACTCTCTTTCCTGGAGTATTTCAGATTAGTGCTCTGTGAAACAGATTTTGGGAATGCTTCTTTTGAGTATTTTAAGTTTGATATGTTTCTAATGTTCTTTTCATTTTGAAGGAGTAAAAATATCTCTTTGTATTATGAACATGTTATTATAACATCTTATATAAGTATAGCACTAATTAGTTTCAAAGTACTTCCTCCACTGTTACGGCATTTTAGCTTCATAAGATTTTTTTAGAGGCAGGTATAATGATCCTCATCATATGAACAAAAATTTAGGACTGAGATAATTTAACAGACTTGCCTAAGGTCACACAATTAGTTTAGTAATAAAAATTGGGTTAGTGCATTTTTTTAAAAGTACCTAGGAAAAAAACTCTTTTCCCTTAATTCTACTACAGCAATGATTCATTAATGCCTATTCATACAATTCTTTAAAATGAAGTCGATTATTCAATTCTGAAGTCTCATCAGCTAAATGACAATTAGCTTTCTAAAATAGGGTGCTAGTTTTCCTGACCCTCTGTGGCCTTGGTTCCTGAGTTAAGTTTTCTTAGCACTTTGGTCCTTAGGTCCTTATTTGTAAAATGAGAATTAAAAAGAGTTGCACAATTTCTTTTCTAAAACCCTTGGGGCAAGATATATTTCTCAGCGTATGCCATACTATAGTATATATATTCCATATATTATATCACGGTGGCAGCAGTGACCAATATTTTCAGCTAAACATATAAAATATTATGCTGAGTGGGTTTGGTTATAGATTATAATCAACCTCAAATCAATTCAACTCAGATTTTTGCTACCAAACAAATTTAGTCATCAGATAAACAGTTTTCAGTTTTCAGAGCTTCCTGGATGTTAGAATAGTGATAAAATATAGGAATACTACCTCATGGAATTGTTATAAAAATACAAAGAGATAATAGAACACACATAATGGTTCCTGGCACACAGTATCAACACAGTAAATGTCAGCTATTGACACCATTATTTTGATTATGAAGCACAGTGGCATTTGTTACAATTACATTCATTTAAAAATGTACCCATCTGAGCATGAAATGCACCCAACATTTCTACATTGTAAAATTGTGGTATCATCAAAAATACAGAATATTATATTTTTTGAATGGTTCTGGGAATAACACACACACACACACACACACACACACACACATGCATCTAATAGACTCAAGTAGAGCCCAAGAGCATCCTCCAAGGATGTGTCTGAAGTAAGGTGAACTTCTCGCCAATGATTAAAGATATTAAGAGAACAGCAGGTGCCGTATCTGTATTTCAAGTATCAAGAGCAATAAAGGAAGGAGAGGAAAGGAAAGATGGAAGTAACATGCAAACTCATGCAGTACAAAAAAAAAAAGAAAACCTAGACAGATCAAGTTTCTTTGCTTGTTTGTTCGTTTGAAGTCATGGACTCCAGGTGTTCTAGAGTCTGTATGGTCCCTGCATTCTGGACAATGGTGTGAATCATCATATGTCTTTGTAACAGATGTTTTACTCTGTTTTGTTTTCATTTAAACCAGTTTGAGTTTGGTTTTGGTTCTTGAAAACAAGAGCAAGTCTTATTTAACAGAGGATGCCAACAGCCATATCTATAAAGCTAGTGTATTAGGACTATTCATAAAACAAAAAGACAGAAATGAGATGTCCTAGGAAAGCACTGAAATAAGTCATGGAAAAATTCTAAAGGTGAAATATGGTGTGGCCATTAAAACTGTGTTCAAAGGACTTAAATAATCACTGATTTTGTGAGAAACTATGAAAAGTATAATGCAATTGTTTAATCTATGTTAGCTATACTTATTTATAAATACATGGATGAACGTTTAGAAGAAAATTATGCAAATTTCAGGGCAGTTGTAGGTTCTGGAATCACAGGTGACATGGTGTTCAGACGTCCCACACTCAACAAATGAGTGTATATGTTCATATTTACAGAACTTATAAAATAATATTATAAAAATCATATTTGTTCACATAAAGGATAATCTTTAATGTATCAAATTATGAAAAATTTCAAGTTGATAGAACCAAATTACCAAAGTATTTATTTTAGAGGAAGTAAGAGAATGAACAGGGAAGTTATTTTTAGTAGAATTTATTCTCTAAGCACATTCACACAAATATACTATAGAAGTATCTCTCTCAATAGATTCTTAAAATAACTTGTCCTTTAAACAAAAAGTAAGAAACATAATAATTACTTAAAGTATGTTAAGTTTTTCCTTTAATTAAGAAATAAAGCCTATGACGGATAAGATAATTCTTATGCTGAAAAGGCATGCAATTTCAATTATGTGTACAAGCACTGTGCATTGAATTGGACCCTTTATCTTCTGAAATACTCTTCTGAAAAAAAATTGCATTACCTGGCTTGCTAAATACTTAGTTCAAATACTTTTGCTGATATTTAAAAAAGGAGATCAGCTTCACAGAAAACTAATAGCAAAGGCTAATGATCAATTTTTGAAAGAAAAGAGATGAAAAAGTGAGTAAATTAAAGAAGCAATAAACTATAAAGATTATGCCTGCTAAAATAAGAACATTTTCCCTAAAGAATTTTTCATACAGGCCATAGTGATGCCATAACAGCTATAAATTAAAACAATAAATAAATAAACCTATATAACTGTACAGATTCCCTTAAACAAAATAATTCAATCTCATTTGGTGAAACTTCAGTAGATATGATGCCAGGTAATTCATCTGAATATGACTAAATTAAAAAAATGTATCTTGAAAATGTTCTTATCTCCAAACTGGTCATAAATACTTCACTTACAAAGAAACCATATACCTTCGGTTTTCACAAAAATTCAGGTAATGTTTATCAGATTCAGAGGTGACATTTTTATTTTAAAAAATAATTCTAAGACTTCAACAACTTTATTCTCTTCCCACATACTGATAACTACTGAAGAATACATAGCAAACCTTTATCACCTAAAGACCCTTTCACTTTTTTATTTAATTATTTTATTCACTCTTTTATCTTCAGTAAACTGGTTCCTACATTGCTTTTTCTAAATTTAATCTGCAAAGCGAAAATATTTTAAGCTATTTTGCCATTTTACTGCATTCCCATTATTACTTTTTCTTTTCAAATATCAAGCTATCAAACTATTGCTTCTGTATGCTTCTAAAGTTACTGCCAGTTTCTGTAAAATTAAAACCAAATTAGACCAATTATCTTATCACCCTTATTTAACTCAGCAAATATTTTTAGAATTTGTATGTAAACCAGCCACTGTTAAAGATGTAGTGAGCTGTAGAAACAATGTGCTCCTTCTCAGATAGCTTGCATGAAAATCTGGGTTTGCTCAGTTCCATGAGTCCACATCACTAACGGGTTTCATATTCTTTCCATGTTTATCTGATTTATTCTGATAAATCTCTTAATTTTATAGTATGTTCACATCAGCACTAGAAAAGTAATTGTCCTTTGATTCTAATCTTCTGATTTCATCTCAATCCAAAAAGCACATTAGTTCTAAATTCATGTAAGCAACCGGTGAAAACATTTTTAGAGAAATGCCAAGTAAGCAAATCTGCCAAGAACGTGGAGGAGGACGAGGAAAAGAAGAATGGGGAAGGGAAGAAGAGAAGAGATAAAAAGAATAGGATCAAGGAAAAAAAGATGGGATAAAAAGCTGGATGCAAACCCATGAGTTTCTAAATGTACTAAAAGAACAATTGGAGCATCTGAGCATATCATATGTCTGAGCATATCTGAGCTTCTCATACCTTCAAACTACATACTTGTCCCTCTGCTTTGTCTTATTTATAATTCTTTCCACAACAAAAATGTAAACCTTTAGCTGGGCACGGTGGTGCACGCCTGTAATTCCAGCACTTCGGGAGGCTGAGACAGGAGAATGGCGAGTTCAAAGCCAGCCTCAGCAAAGGCAAGGCGCTAAGCAACTCAGTGAGATCCTGTCTCCACATAAAACACAAAATAGGGCTGGGGATGTGGCTCAGTGGTCAAGTGCCCCTAAATTCAATCCCTGGTACCAAAAGAAAAAAAAAAAAGTAAACCTTCTTTGGCTATCCCATGGACAAATCTTGAAGCTTTCTTGAAATTTTCTGACACTGAAAACTGAGCCAAGGGCTCTTTGAAATCAGGTGTAACTTACAATGAATGGCTACTTTTATATGAAAACAATGTCATAAAATTATACTTAAGACACATCAATATTTTTCACTCCTTTTCAGTTTTTTCCTTCCTCTTTGAAATATGACCTCAACAAATACTATTAAAAGAATTTTATCCCTGAGCAATTTATGCTATACCTTAGGAATACCAAATTCTGCCCACATGAAGTTCATATGCAGAGATATGACAGAGAATTCTAGTATACATTGATAGGCTACATCGTGAGGATAGTCTCTGCTTCTGTTATATTCTACAGCCTACTTACCCCAAAAGAGCAAGTGTAAATTTTACAAAATTATAATTCTGATCATTTCACTCTTCTTCATAAACTCCTCTTTGGGTTCATTTAAATGAGTGCTGTCACTCTTAAGATGAATCCCACATTTACCTACAAGGCCCTATATGTCTCTGCTTATCACTTTCAGACTTATCTCTTCCTGGCTGAGAAGAGAGGGAGCCACACTCACCTTCATTTTGTCCCTTGCACATAAACCCTTTCCTGCTTTGTAGTCTTATCTTTTTGTTGTTTTTCAGATGAAATTGGATATTTATGTTGTTAGTTCAGCTATTATCTTCTCAAAGGCGCAGCTTTTAAAAAAGAAATTTATGTGTTACAAAATGTAGACTAATGAGAACCTCATGTTAATGTTTAGTGTGAACAAGACATTTGGGCCATATTTCACTACTAACGTTTTTAGGATTGCATGTTCCTTATTTCACACTTAACCTTTGCAGCTCACACAGAGGCAGTTCTCCTTCAGCACTTCTGAGGAATTATCTTGGTTCTTTAATGAAGGAGCTATTTCTTGATCATTAAGTGCCCCCAACCTCAACCAGATGCTTTCTATCACATCTTGTTTTCTTATTTCCTTAAAATGTGTTCCATGGCATGTAAGTATGTTGTTTATGTACTTAAATGTTTATTGTCTTCTCTACTCCTACCCTTAAGTAGTTCTGCCTATTTTTCTGAGGAGGATCTTTTCTACAGTGGGTATTAAGTATTTGGAATTATCAAATGAATATATCAGTGAATAGAATTTGAGAGAAGGAGTGAGTTGAGTGTACTATGAAGCACTAGATGAGGTGGGAGGTTCTGGCATCAGAAGTTTACCAGAAAAGAGATCATCTATTGAGTCTAGAAGAGTCAGGAGGAATTAGCTCAAGATAGATCTGAGAAAGGTATTACAACTTTCGCTTGAACGGCCAAAAAGTGAGAGAGATTAGAAACTTGTGGGAATTAGAAGAATCCAGAATTTACTTTGGCAAGAGCATTAGTTACATGTTATGTAGTACTGAAACATAAGTTTTCCAAGGTAACTAAAGCAAAGCAGTAAAAGCCCATGAGTCACAGTAGTTAATTGTAATTGCATTTTATTTGCAATATTTATCTACTACAGGACTTCCTACAGGAAAGTTACTTTTAGATAGATCACTCTGATGACAATATTGAAAATGATTTCTTAGGTTTTCAGCTTAAGCAACTAAGCAAGCAACACTGTACATTGAGACAAAATAATGTGTTCAAATGTAAGTGAAAAAATTAAGAGTCCTATTTTAGACATGTCTCAAATTCGTAAAGAAGTATAATTACAGATCCTAAGGGCAAAGAAATATACAAGATCTGATCTGTACATAGTAGCTATGCACAAATATTACTCCTTTCTTCATATAGGATCATATCCCCCTGCACTGTGTTATAAGGCAAAGCCAAGGCAGTAAAATGTGTGCATGCCACTACTGCAGGATGCTTTGGGAGACAACATGTAACTTACCACTTCTGTGAGTGCCCATGAATGCAGCTAACTGCCCACCTAATCTGTGAGAAATACTTCTTTATTAGGTTAAGCCATTGAGTTACTGGGGGCTTGCTCATTACTGATGAAAATCTTAGACTCTCTATGCTAATAAAGAAATTAATAGTTTATTAGAATATCTGCCACGACCAGCATAGCCATTAATTCAGAAACCAGAGAGGGGTGATGGGGAAAGAAGAAAAGACAGACACACATAGAGAAAAAGGTGGGGCCAGGTGGGCAGCCTAACCCAGATGTGACTTGCCTGACCCAGAGCTAGATCAGCATATTTATTATATAGGTTTTTTCATCAGAAGGTTATTTGTGAGAAAATTTTAGAAAATCAGGCAATCTGAAGGACTCAGTGAAACTTGTGAGACATCAAGGTCATCTAGTTATGCTGAGAATTTTTCTACCCCTGGAAGTTGGTGCCTGAGTCCAAGTTTTCAGATGGTAGAGCTGCACGCCTTTACATGTAGCCTCCTTGGGCCAGCATCACCAAAGCAACTGGGCCATTTTTTTTTTATAATTTGTTATAATTATTTATACATGACAGTACAATACCCTTTGACACATCATATATAAATTTAGTATAATTTTTCATTCTTCTGGTTGTACATGATATAGAGTCGCACCAGTCATGTACTCATATATGTACATAAGGTAATAATGCCTGATTCATTCTACTATCCTTCCTACCCCTGTACTCCCTCCCCTCCTTTCACTTCCCTCTACCTAATCTAAAGTAACTCTATTCTTCTCTAGCCAACCCCCCTTATTATGAATTAGGATCTACATCAGAGAAAACATTTGGCGTTTGATTTTTGGGGATTGGCTTGTTTCACTTATCATAATATTCTCCAGCTCTATCCGTTTATTGCAAATGCCATTATTTCATTCTTTTTTAAGGCTAAGTAATATTCCATTATGTATCTATACCACAATTTCCTTATCCATTCATCTGCTGAAAGACACTTACTTTGGTTTCCTAGTTGAGCTACTGTGAGTTGGGCTGCTATAAACATTGAAGTGGCTGTGTTACTGTAATATGCTGTTTTTAAGTCTTTAGGGTATAGTATATACCAAGGAGTGGGACAGCTGGGTCAAATGGTGGTTCCATTCCAAGTTTTCTGATGAATCTCCATACCACTTTCCATAATGGTTGTAACTTTTTGCAGTCCCACCAGAAATATATGAGTGTACCTTTTTCCCCACATCCTCACCAACACTTATTATTACTTGTATTCTTGGTAATTGCCATTTCAACTGGAAGTCTTCCTGCAGGGAATGCTAGCAACTGGGCCATCTTGACCTGCACCTTTGCACAGGAAGTTCCCAGGCAAACGCAACCATGAGGGAATCAGAAGCCATGGCTCAAGTCACCACTCTTTACAGTTGTCTGCTTATGTGTGGTAATTAAAGCCACAAAAGCAGTTGAGATTTCTCAGGAGTGTGTAACAGGAAAAGTATAGAGTCTCGGAACACCATCATTTGAAGGAAGCAAAGTGAGAAGGAACTTTCTCAAATAAGTCAAATAATATTCAAACTTTGAATTTGAATATTACACAAATGAATATAAAATAGACTTAAACAGAAACTATTCAAATAAAGAACTAGAGATTGAACCTGAGTCTAGGTACTGGAATCGATGGTGAACTCAGTGAGAGATCTTTTATTGGGACTGTTTGAAGGCACAGTGTTGTAGGTTTAGGATCATCCAGGAGGCAAAAGCTACTTTTCAGAAAATTGGCTGTAAAGGGTAAGATCTTATATTTTCCATAAAAGGAAGAATAAAAATAAAAACAGTTTCAATTGAGCATTAGAATTTATATTATTTCACCCTTTAGTTTTATCAATAGCCATAAATATCATATGTGATAGTATCAATACAATGCATTCAAGGCATTAAACACTGGGAGAAAAACCTATGTAATGAAAACATTTAGATGAAGATCAATGTAAATAACCTGAAAACAAGCAAATTGTTACATAAGTATTTGTATAGGGCCCATCAAAACTATAGCAAATGTATTAGGTATTTGCACAAACATGCATGTTATAACCGTATGTATGGGTACTTAAAAAATAACAATTTGGGGGCTGGGATTGTAGCTCAGTGGTAGAGTTCTCCCCTCGCATTGTGTGAGGCACTGGGTTAGATCCTCAGCACCACATAAAAATAAATAAAATACAGATATTTTGTCCATCTACAACCAAAAAAATATTTTTAAAAAAATAACAATTTTTGGTGTAATATATTTCTTACATTTTCAGAATGTATTAATCTATAAATTTCAAAAAACCTGTGTTCAAAGTTTTTCAGTATTTCTTTTAACAATGTTTCATCTTATAATTTAAATTTACCTACAGATAGGTCCATGTGCATATTTTTGTAAATAAAATAAATTATTATTTAGTTAAATTCAGTATAACAGTCTCCTTCAGATAGATAAAGTCTGTTTATTTTTTTAAATAGTAAAGACCTTGAAGATATATATAGGCTAAATTAGTTACCCTGAGTTGACTATTTTTTACAGCACAGACTCCTGTAGGAATGAATAGAAGAAACAGTAAATAGCTGACTCAATAATTTTTGGAGATTATAAATTTATAAAAACAAATAGATGTGTAATACTTTGAATTTCAAGTAATATTTTGTTGTCTTGGTGTGCATTCGATACCATCCTGAATATCAGTGGTGTTTAAAAGTTGTTTCAGTTGATGTTAAGCTTAAAATGTAAATTTATGCAGCAATTAGAAAATCATTTGTGTAGAAATGCAGCAAATTTGAGATAATGTAAAATTGCTACAAGCTTTTAGACAGGGTGAGAACATTACAGGCTCATGATAAGCTGTCAGATGAAGTCTTGTTTTGTTACGGACACTCTGAATTAACGCTGGAGGGATGAGAAACTATTTATTATCCTTGCTAAGTATATCATGATTCATCTTTTCTTAATCAGATTCCCTTCTGGTTGTAATTAAAATTTGGTCTTTGTCAACTGTAAGTCATGATGTTCTATAATACAAATTAGAAGTTCATAAATTCAAGCTATAAAAGAAGGTACTAAATTGTTTTGTGTCACTTCCCATAGTACCTAAATACAGTTCCACTCCTAAATATGTCAGAACCACAGTGTTTGAATATTCTAACAAAGTGATCACAAATGCATATCTTAGTGTGAATTCTAAATAATCACATGCTGTAAGATGTTGTTAAAGGTTTTCTGTAGCATTAACTCTGTGATTATAAAAGTAAAATTCTAACATAGGGAAAATACTGGCCAAAAATACCTTATCCAGAACAGTGCTACATGAAGTATGATCTACTGATATACTCCCAGGCAAGATCAGCATTTAGAAAACATTATTGCAATATGGCATTGCTCAGACATCCAAGAGTGGCATCTTATTTTTTTCCTGTTGATTCATTTTTATTTTGTTTTGTAAGGTTTTAGTCTCTCGATATTGAAGAGAAAAATACAGATAACCTGAGAAGAACAGTGTGTTGCTTACCTTTATGTATTTAGGCAAATGTTATATATTTAATGATAAAATATACTTAGGATATTCAGCGCTTTATGTGGTAGTAAATCAAAAATAATTTGACCACAATTTTAAAAGTGTATGTACTCTATTATTAAATGCTTGTTAGATGTAAAATTAAAGTTTTATTAGTCTTTGATTGCTCCTGCTTCTTCTTGTCCCAAGACATAGAAAATGAAGCTCATCTTCTCAGTCCTGTTTCTGTGAGACAATGAATATTCTTGTAGGTTCAGGTCCCTGAATGGGCCCAATTTTATTTTTCAAAGACAAAGCTCTGTGCTCAGCCATTTTTTCCCAAAGCACACATTGACACGATTTTAATTTCCAAAAGCTGTGTTCCTTCCTTCTTTCCTTCTTCTCTGCCTTCCTTGCTCCCTCTCTCTCTTCTTCCT
The DNA here is from genome assembly GCA_004024805.1 of Geosciurus inauris. Lineage (NCBI taxonomy): Eukaryota > Metazoa > Chordata > Mammalia > Rodentia > Sciuridae > Geosciurus > Geosciurus inauris. The sequence goes on from PVHX01008826.1 coordinate 39,643, forward strand.
CCTCATTCTTTTCCTTTTACTTCTTTCTCTCTCCCCTCTTATTAGGATTTGTGGTGTCCCCCAAATTTCATGCATGAGATCATGCAAGAATTTTCAGAGGTAAATGATTATATTATGCAGCTTAATCAGTGGTTTGATCCACTTGAATGTATTAACTGGTGACTATAGGCAGATAGGGTGTGGCTAATCAGTCCCTGTGAGTGTGCTTTGGAAGTTATATTTTGCACTTGGTAAGCACAGCTCTTTCTCTCTCTGCTTCCTGTGTGTCATGTCCTGAGCTAGTTTCCTGTACCACACCCTTCCACCATGATGTGCTGCCTCACTTTGGGCCCAAAGCAACGGAGTCCTCCACACATGGACTGAGCCTCTGAAACTGTGAGCAGTAATAAACTTTCCCCATCTAAGTTGTTCTTGTGGGATATTTTAATCACAGCAGTGAAGAGCTGACTAAAACATCTCTCTTTCTGTTTCCTTTTCAGTCTTATTGGGTTCTCTCTTGTGGAAAATGCCCTAGTCTCATGAACTGTGAGGTTCTGAGATCTGGTTTCCAGTCCAAACATCTCTTTTCCTTCAGGTAATTTTCTATTAGTGAAATCTTTGCTCACATCTGTCAAAGAACCCTCAGTGGTCCCATCCTAATCCATTCTGACAGCTCTATAAATGCAGATCTGAGGTAGCAGGGCTTGAGGCAAGACATCCTCCTCAGTGACTTGCTAAGTCTTCTTCCAAAGAAGACTTCTCATAAATGTGAGTCAAATAGAGAGGAAAATAGAAGTTAGTCTATAAAGGGAAAGGTATGTCAGGTTAGGAAGGCCAGATATTATGTTTGGAAGATAATGAGAACATCAGTTTGCCTGGAACATTGATACAGGGTACATTTAGAGAAGATTTCAAAGAGTAAGATGGATACCAAAATATTATAACGTTGAACCATAATATTATAACTTTGAAATACAGTGAGACAAATTAAACTTCTTGTTACCATAGCCCATGTTAAATGGACAGTCTTCGGAATTACAGGTAGCTAATCTCTAAGCCTCAATCACTGCATTGTTCCACATGGGGTAGGCTAATGGGAAAACAAAATAGATTCATAAATAATGAGTGTGTATGTACATGTACACATATAAAACATTTACATATATATGCAGATATGTGTATATATAAATTAGCTATATATACATTAAGGAGTAATAAGAAAAAATCATTATTTTTACATTTTAATAAAGTTTATGCAAACACAAAATCACCCTTAATCCCTGGATAAACCTTCCATTCCTACCCATAGTTACTCCATTCATCCTTCTCTACAACACCATGTCACCAGAGCCAACAGCAACTCAAATCACATGCTTCCTGCACTGTGGAATCAGATCAACTAAAAGTAGAGAAAATTTTTAACATTCAAAAGGAGTCTCAGATTTTAGCATTTATAAGGTTCAAGAAATCATTGGGAAGAGAATGAGGCCTCTCATTTGAGGTTAGGCGAAGGATTTCCATTTCCTTATCTACCCAATGAATGTATAGCTTTGGGACAATTTGAGGACATTTCAACAAAATGTTGAATAAAATTTCCTCAGGGTTGGAAAAGCATTAGGAATTAGGTCATATGGACATGTCTATTCCTAAAATAATTATTGGCAAGGAGAATGGGATTGCCATTACGCCTATCTCTGAGAGTCAGGGGATCTTCACATGACGTGCACAGCTATGTGGCTGAGGATACAGCTGAATAATGTCAAGTTTTCATAGAGGAAGTGGGGAGGGTTAGTAAGCCAGAAACCACCAGGGTCTGCGATGGGGTAAACATGCTTACTCTTATGTAAATGAGAAAGTTACAGTTAGGTATGTTTATTAAATTAACCAATCTCTCATAGTATATTATGTGCAGAGTAAGAATTCAAACTAGATCTGTCAGACTGAAGAGTCTCAACAAATGTTATTGCTTCTGGAAAAGGATGTTTTCAAAAAGAACATCAGAATATCTAGCTCAAAATACTGTATTCCAATCTGGCATAATGTGTATGAGGATTAGGATTTGTACTTGAAATTTAAAAAGTCAAAATAATCAGTATCTGTTATTTCTTCACTGAAAAAAGATCTTAATGAAATTAATAGAGTTGGAGTCTCAGGAACTAAGGGTGATATAAGAATAGCTTAAGAGGTGTTAGTTTAAAAAGGGTGCCCAGATTTCAGGCATTTAGAGAAAACCTCTGGGAAGTGGGTTGAGATTACTCTAGTATTTAAGTGATATAGACCATCCACATTACTATTTTCCCGGTGAAAACTCCTTTTTATATATTAAAAAAAATCAGTGATAATAATGGCACTCATGGACATCATTACTCTAGGTACATGGATGACTGCACATAGGGTGTGATTCTACATCATGTGCAGCCAGAGAAATGAAAATTCGTGTTCCATTTGTGTACAATGAATCAAAATTCATTTTGTTGTCATGTATATGTAAGTAGAATCAGTAAGTTGAAAAAAAAATTCCAAACCAGTTCTTGCTGAAACTAGGAACATATTAAGAAGAAAAAAATAATAATGGCCTGATTCTTGGCCTATGGAAGCATCTTGCAAAGGGTATAGTGAAAGGTAAAGATTCCTAAAATCCTGCTGTATAAAAGATGATTATTTCTCTTTAGATCTGTGCTTGCTGACTTTTCCCAGAGCTCACAAGCTGAGACTCGTTCTTTATTCATATAAAAGGATTTTGTATTTGTATATGTGTTGCTAGTTTTGTTAAAAGGAAGGTCTTCTACCATTAAAGAGACAGGTGATTGGAATTGGAATTGTGATTTTATTTTCTGTATTCCCATGAAAAAGAGCCTAACATGGCCCTGACTAGATGCAGTAGCAAAGCCCTTGCAGGGTTATAAGTGGTAGGGAGATCCCTCCAGAGGCTTTAAGTGGAAATTGCAAGACAATGTGCTAGTTATTGAAATATAGAAATGAATAGGCCTACGCTATTCACTTCTATGGTGCCATAAAACGCTTCACATGCATAAATCAACTGAACAACTATAACTACTGTGATACGAATGCTATAAGAGAACATAGGACGGATACATAAGTAAAGATCAAGAGCTTATGAAAAGCTTTCTGATAAGAAATGTTTAGATGGAGAGAAGAACTCACACAGGCGGACACGGAAATGGCATTCCAATTAGTTAGAGCATGAACATGAGTAATAAGGGAATATCTAGAACAAATGGAATATGGTCTGGCATTTATTACTGGAATACAGACAGCCTGGAGGATTTGAGTTTGAAGAGATTGGCTGAGTCCAGATACCAAGGAATCCTTGGTATCAAGTTAAGGAATTTGATATCTTTGGGTTGCAACTAGGATGTATGATCAGATTTGCATTCTGAAATACAATTTTAATGTCAGTGTGAGGAGGATTTGGACGGAGATTATGAATTGAGTTAGAGGAAATAGATACAAGATGCCTGCATACTTATTGATGTTAGGAATATCAATTTATACTTATTTTAATAAGTATACTTATTGATGTTAGGAATATCAATTTATACTTATTATAATAAATCATACTTATTTTCTAAGGGAAAAATCATGAGTCTGAATTAATTTGTAATTAAAGGTGAAAGAAAAATGAAATTTATTGATTAACTGGATGTTGGGCATAAGGGAGGAATCAAAGATATATTTGGTTCTGTTCTTTTAGAAACTGACCATATATTTATGCCAGTAATCAATAACAAAAACATGAGCATGATTGGAATGGAATGGGGAGAAGGAAAAAGATAAGCTCAGTTTAGGACTTGTTGAATATGAAGAATAGATGCTTGTTTACCTGGAGATGTTCAGTAGACAGTTGAAAGTATATGCCTGGTATTTCAAAAAGGGGTATCTGTTTGATGGAAGTTAACTCTTTTTAAAAGATTATTTGCCAAGTATTTTGATTTTTACAAAAATAAGGTTTAAAAAGAACCATACAGGGCTGGGGTTGTAGCTCAGTGGCAAAGCACTTGCCTGGCACGTGAAAGTCACTGGGTTCGATCCTTAGCACCACATAAAATAAACAAATAAAATAAAGATATTCTGTCCATCTACAACTGCAAAAAAAATTTTAATAAATAAATAAGTAAATAAATAAAAGGAACCATATAGAATCAACCCTAGGAATTGAGGTGATGGAGAGTATTAAGAGCAAAATAGTATTGGTTACAAAAAGTAGGAAAATAATCAATTGGGAGAGATCATTCTAAAGACACTGTCAAAGACAGCACAAACCAGTAAGAACTTTGATTTTATTCAGGCTATAGCAATAGATAGAACATTCAAGATCTAAAGATCAGTGTGGGTTTAACTTGGACTTTTAAAAGAAGACGTTACAGTGATTTATAATTGGAAGGACTGGGCATGGTCTTGAATTCTGGAGTGGTAAAATCCCAAAATGAAATATCACTGAGATCCAGGAAGAAAAAAGTTTTGAATGTGGATTGGTATCAGTGAAATCAGTTTAAATGAGAAATTGAAACAAATATTTTCTTCAGAAATAGAATCAATTGTGAGACTTCAAATGAGCAGTTTGAAAATGGTGAACACACAAGTCAGATTACATGGGATGTATAACATTAGTGATATGTGAACAGAAACATACCTTCTCATAAATCTATGCAATGGATTGTTGGGAGAGGATAGGATGATTCATAAGTATGCTAACATCAAAGGAGAATGTCTCCGTGTTTTGTAAACAGAAAGAACAGTAGTGGATGGAAAAGATGTTAGAAATGTTATTGTTATAAACTTAAATTTTGTAATTGTGTTATAAAAAAATTGATAAGGACTAGAAAAATACACAAAATATTAGAAACATATGTGAAATATAGATAAAATGCGATTCCAAAGATATGGTGTTAAGACAATGAAAAGACTTGGAAACATAAAATTAAGATCAATGAAATACCCTAAAACAATATAACGTATTGAGGAAAGTAATTGATATATATTCCTTAAGGATCATAAACTAGGTTAGGATTTTGGTAAATGGGACCAAGATGGGAGGAGAATTTGAGGAATCACCGTGAAAACGCTGAACTCTGTGAGAAGGTGAGAATATTTAAAAGCTAAAGAACAGTTGCAGCAGACATGTTTATGTCTTAATTGCAAATCTCTTCCTCCCATCTCGGTCTTAATATTTAATAGGTCCCATTTTCTCATCATGCAGAACACAAAGTGTTCAGAACAGGAAAAGGCTACAGGTGGCAGGGTCATGTAAACTAACGAGAAACATCCCCAGGGTTGGAAATGATTCACAGCAGATATTTGGCAAACATAATGAAATTACAAAAGCCCCAGGAAGATTCAGTTCTCAAAGTGAACTTTGAGAAATTACACATCTAGGGATAGACATCTATAAGCATATAGAGTTCTAAATTAAACAAAGTGTTCTCAGCCCAGTCAGAAATCTTGACATTAGCACCATATTATGCATTTTGACCAGAAATATAAAGACACATTACTGATATTAGCTAGGAAAGTTCTTGTTAATTTTAGATTACCTTCACACTTAAAGATTGATAATTCTTAGCCAAATATTGTCAAAAATATAATCCCAGGTCTGCTCTCCTTTGGAATTTTTTTATCTTTTACTATTCAAATTCTATTATTCTTTATGAAGTGAAATGTTAGACAGATTTTTTTTTTCATCTGATGAGTAATAAGCCCATGCCCACTGCTATTAGAACTACCAACTGCTAAAAGGCTCTTTGAATAATTTGGTGCAAACATCATAAAGTAAGACATTCACTTGTTTGACAATAGAGTCTGAGTCTATGTATTTACCCTACAGAAATAATTTACAATTATTCAAGAAAAAACTACTTTGTGTTTAGAGATATATACTGAAGAGCTACAAATTGCAAATAACCCCAATGTATAACTATAGAGATATGATCTGTGTACTTAATTGAATATTACACAGATTTAACAGAATATGCATAGTTTCATATTATTATTAACTGTTAATGTTACTTGAAAAGGGGAGACACTATACTATATACATAAAATCACAATTCTGTAGAAACAAAAAAATGACAAGAAGTATAAGAAAATGGCCTTTGCTGAGAGATTATTAATATTTCACCATTTCTCCTACATTTACATATTTTCCATATTTTCTACACTATGCATATATTAATCAAACAAAGCAAAATTATATTTTTTCAAATAGTGTTTTTTGAACCCAAATAAGCAATGGTTGGTATAAGTGTGAGTTGATCATGCCACCTGGGACACCAATTATTAGAATTACTGTCTTGAACTTCTGAGCTCAAAAAATGATTGAAAATGTATTATGTTAGTTCATTAGTTTACACATTATTTTATAAAGCCATTACCTCCTATGACACTGCTTTCATATAGTCTGCTATCAATGTCTAATTTGTCTAATATACTTACAGGCCCAGGAAAAATCAAGTCTAAGAAAATGCATTCTTTAATAGGGACGAAAATTAATTTATGAAGCATTTGGGCTGAGTTACGAAACCCAAGTTGAACATGTATTTATTACCTAAGTTCTAGATACTCTCAGTTGTAAGATGCATTATTAGCTAACGTACTGCTATACATTTAAAATGCTACCAATTAAATTACAACACAACACTGTACATATCTTGAAATTTGCATTCTTTTACTCACTATAAAAGCTACAGTGAATTTCCTAACATAGATTTTTATCATATGTCTTATGCATATATAAGAAGAAAAATAGAACCAAATGTACTTGTTATAATGTTTGTAACATTTCTATACTTCGAGTCCAACTCCTCTGAATAATTTTTCAACATAGAGCCATTTATGTCTGTGTTTTTCACACAATATTATTAAATAAATTGGCAATGAAATTTTCTGCCCAGCTTTCCAAGTTTTGATAGTGTCACTTTCTTGATCAGACCAGAAGGTGACACATAATCTTATGTGATAATGTGACACATAATCTTGTCTCAGCGAGTTCTAAAATGGTTTGTAGGTAGAAATGCTGAGGGCATGCCATTGGCTAATTAGGAATAACAACCAAGTTCACCCACAGGTGTTAATAAACCATAGCACCAACTGGCTGGCAGTGATCACAGGTTTCTAGACATGGTAAAGCACATCCTAATGTCACAGAAGGTAACTTGCTTTAAAAAAGCATCTCAGAACCTATGAAAGAAGGCCTCAAGGTATAAGATAGTAGGAGAGCAAAGAACATGTGAACCACTGAAGTTGGAGGCGTGAAGAGAAGACAGTTTGGAAAGGGAGGCATCTTGAAGAAAGAAGACCGAGATGCCACTAAGGATAAACCTACATGCTTACCATCATTAATAACTGATTTTATGCACAGCAAATAATGGTCAGAACTAGAATCTAAGTGTCCCAGATTTCTTCTATTCTGCTGTCATCATACATATCCATTAAAAGGGATATAAAGTTAATTCATATATATATGAATTATATATATATATTCTTATATATATATAAGATATATATATCTTATATTACATATATAGTTATATGTAATAAAAAGAATGTCTTATTGAATATGACATTATATATAGTTATATGTAATAAAAAGAACATCTTATTGAATATACATCTATACCAACAATGAAAGGGATGGTATATAACAAATCAATAGCCAACAAAGGCGTATACAATCAACTAAACTTTATAGTAATGCTTAATCATGTTTTAAAAATAAGTAAATCAGATGTTAACCATACCTCTTCCAGTTTCCCTAGAGCTCTGTATTATTAAAAATACAGAGCTAACGAATACATTTTATATTAAGACCTGAAAGAAAGATGTATGTGTTTTATCTAACCTCTGCATAGCTCCTTTCCTTTCTTCTTTCATTTTATCTTCATTACTATTCTTTTTAATTTGATTTCCCAAGGTGTCTTTCTTGCTAGTTTTATTTATCACCCTCCTCTGCTCCTGGTTTGATGGAGGTCTATGTAGTCATGCCATTCTGCTAAATAAGCTTCAGGCTGAAAGTTTTTCTGATTCTGAAATTATAAGTCAACTTAACATTGGAATTCTCTCTAGGTGTATGACTCATGACTTTGTTTGCATCTTAAGCATTTTCTTGAATTTGGATTTTAACATCCTATACTTTGACCTCTGTCTACACAATCATTACATCATTGTCACTATCATTTTTAGCAGTATTCTTTTCTTCCAGTTCTATTGATATACACTCAATAGTTAAGAATTGTACATATTGAATGTATAAAATGTGATATTTTGATATGTGGGCATAATGAAATGATGACCACAATCCAGATAATTAACAAATCCATCACCTCACATGATTTCCTTTGGAGGTTGTTTTGTGATTGTGATGAGAATACTTGCAGTCAACTTGCTTAGCAAATTTCAAGTAAATAATAGAGTATTATTGAGTATGGTCTCTATGCTGTACATTAGGCCTCCCTAATAGATTTTTCCCACATAGCTCAACATTTGTACCTGTTGACCAACAACTCTTTTTATTAGATTTTGAAATTTTAATATAAAAATTAGTGAAAACACCTTACAAATAAAATTAAATATATGACAATTCATCTTAAAGATATGAATCTTTATATTCACCATTTAACCTCAAGAAAGACAATGTAATAGGAAAGTAAAAATAGCATGAAGTTGCTTTATGGTCAAAAAGATTAAAATAATATGTATGAACTATAACTTTAAACACAGAATGATGGTGTTTTTTTCCTTATGAATGCCATTGATCTACCCATTATATGGCCTTCTTTTAAAAAGTTCATAGAAAAAGAACATTTGTGTAGCTATTTGTAAGATTAATAAAGAATAGTTTGTTATTTGTAATCAAGGTTCTTTTTGACTCTCAGACCTATTTCAATAGCTTTAACAACTCAACAACCATGAGTGAGGCTACTGGAATATTTAATAAAGAAGGTCATATTCAGGATGCACTATATTTTCCTTCTTCCTGACAACATAAATCAGATTATCCTGAAAAATTAAATATTAGCACAAAAGGGAGACAAGGATTCCTTTGACAAGAAAGTTAAAGATTATGATAGTTAAAAACTACACAGTGACATGTGTTATTTTTCTCTTGGCTATAATTTGCTCAGGTGTTTTTTATCAAGCAAGGGCATTTAAAATACATTGTAAATGAAAGCATTAGCAAGATGTACAAACAATAGGAGTGTGAAACTCCATGACAGAGAGAATGTGAAATATGTGCCACTAGTATATAGGAAAAAATAAATGAACATAATGAAAATATTCAAATGAAAGACATGTTTTATTTCTTGATATTTAGATTGTATGATTTTAATACTTTTTCTAATAACACTTGAAACAAATGCAATCACTAAAAAAATTGAGAATCTGTGATTAGAGAAATATATACCTTCTCATGAAATATTATTTCTTGGAACCAACATTTTTATTATCAAAATTTGAACGTTTTTATTATCAAAATTTTTCAAAATCTGAAGATATTAATGATAGAAGACCATCATAAAACTCTGCTAAGATGATGATTTCATAGCAGTAATACAAAAGCAAAGCATGACTTGCTAAGAAATGCAATAGTGAGAGAAATTAGATTTCTTAATTCCAGCATACATTTCATCTTGAAATCTTTTCTCTGAATTAGCATTTGAGCTTCAGCTGACTATAAATTATCTTGCTAGTTCTCTTTACAGTGTATCAGTTTGTTTTCATCACATTCAACTCTATCTGAATACAAACTTGCAAGGACTGGTGATTTCAAAGATGTTTTCTAGAAAATCTTTGTTAAAATCTAACATGTCTTCTTCAGAACACTTCCAATTTTCTTATAATAAAAAGTAACAATACCAAAAAGAATTGGAGTGTTCCTGGGTTTACTTCTCTGATCAATGACAAGGATTGATATTATTTGTGGATATGACTTAAGTATCTCTTCCTTTTTGTGAGCATCTCAATTGATTCATCTCATCAATCTTGCCTAAGCTTCTGTCTTTCTTAAAATAACTAGTGAAGGCATCAGAAGAGGCAAGCATAAATAAGTTATCATTAAATTGTAATAAAATGAAAAGCACAGCTGTCATTTTGACCCAGAATCTTCTTTAGGTATACCCAAGTATTTGTCAGCTTGATAATTATTATTGAATTGACTTAAAATTAGTTACTAACAATATAGGTTGTATTGGTTTAGGACTAGAAAGTTTGGAAACATGCAGTGGTGCATTAATTTAATAAAAGTCCTTTCCTGCTTTGGACCACACTTGCTTCTTTCAGGGCTCCATAGAGCTGAAAAGGCCAGTGACACTCATCTGTATGTCACACACTAAACTCACCGGTTTTTCCCAGAGTACAGACTGTGGCTCCTTCACTTAGGATAAGAATGAGCTGCAAGAAGTTGGATAGCCTAGCCCAACGAACTGACTGGTACAAGTTTGACTTTGACATTAACAAGCTGTGTGATGTCAGGCAAGTTGTGTGGCCACTTTAAGTTTTAATATCATTGTCCGTCAAAAGGTGGTAATACTAATAGCCCATTTCACATATTGTTTTTCTATAGATAAAATGAGATAATGTACCTTGCATAAAATGTAATAAATGCCAGTGTTTGATGTTGACGTTATGGTGCCTCCACAAGCCATAGAGTACGGAAACCATATTCCCTTTCACTTTATTGTATACCCTTGTATACATGCTGCATTTGTTGCAACATATACTGATATGGTTAACTTCCTTATCCTTAATAAGATATTTAAGTTTTCTAGAAATACTATGTGCTGAAAAACCATAGTGTTAAACTAGACTAAGGATAATCAATTTAATTAATGAGAGATTCCAAAAGTGAGGGAGAAACACACAGGATAAGAGTTAAGCATGATCCATCTGCCCTTCCAGAAGGAAGGTACTCTGTCCATTGCCACAGTTAAGTGATTGGGATTTGATATGTACAAAAATTTACAATATGTTAGGAGTAATTATTTAAAGCTTATGTGATACCCATAGGCAGTCCTCTGTTCAAACTAATGGTCACAAGGAAACCTGAGCTGGGGGCCTTAAGGAGCTCCTGTCATCTGGAAAGACTTCAGATCCTTAGCTGTGCCGAGGCCCTGAGGGACAAGTGACCTTTAGCTTCCTCATGAGGGAGCTTCCTTATCAGAGGCACTGATGCACAAATAATACCTGAAAGCAAGAGACCAGCTGTGGTAAAAATTCTCAAAGATCTTTTGAATATTTTTATCATACCTATTCTATATGTTAAATGATTTTAAGAGCACATTGACTAAAAATTATATAACAGAAAAAAATGGGATTCAAGATATAATTCCATATTTTGATGAGATCAATCTTAGCAATAGACTTATTGCCATCACTTATTTAATTTTTAAAACAATGTGTCTCTTACCTACTTACTGGAAGAGAATATAAGAATAAAAAATTTTTAATAAAATATTTTAAAAGAACATTTAAATCAGTGACCTCAGGCAAGAAATCTTTTGTGTTGCTCTTCTTTCTCAAAATAACATAAAAATTGAAAAACAGAAAATTTCCTCCTCAATGAACCAAAAAAAGCAAAACCTCAAGCAAAAATTTCAGTAAATATGCTGAAATTCATGTTTGAAGAGATGATCATTTCTAAGTGCCAGAACACGATAAACATGTGCTTAAGATCATGGCAGTTTTTAAAACTTAGTCCATCAATCCTTTGATTATAGTATTAAAAACCCTAGAAATATAGGGATGCTCAATGAGAGAGATGGAAAAATTTCTCTTAAAAATTTCAATGCAATACAAGAGAAAAGTAACAAAAGCAAAGTTGAAGAAGAAAACTTGTGAACATGAAATTTCTGGGTGAGACAGAAGCATCAGAACAAGTAAGACTGATGAATTAAGCAAGACAATTATAGTCAAAAAATATAAAGCTATTGGAATTTTGTTATTAGTCCTGGAGACTTCATGAACATCAAGCCCAAGATTACATCTATCCCAGAAACAAAAATTCTTATATATTTATTTGAATCTTCTCTCTGTTTTTCTTAGTCAGTCTAGCTAAAGTTTGTCAATTTTGTTTATCTTTCCAGAAAATTACCTCTTTGTTTCATTGATCTTTTGGAAAGGTAGAATTAAGAAGAGAGTTATTGTTTAATGGGTACAGAATTTAAGTTTTTTAAGATGAAGTGTTCTGGAGATAGATGTTAGTGTTGGTGGCACAGAAACGTGAATGCTCTTACTGCCAATAATCTGTACACTTAACAATGCTCAAGATGGTAATTTTGTATGATGTGCATTTTAGCACAATTAAATACAAAAGAAGTGAATTATAAAACCATAAAAAACATGAATTTCAAATGTATATTGCTAAGTAAAAGAAGACAGCTCTATAATCTATGATTCCAACTGTCTGAGGTTCTAGAAAGAATGGTGAAAAGATTGATGGCTAGCAGCAGATTGGGTAGAAGGGAGTATGGCTGAGTAATTGAAGTACAGGAGATATTTAGGGCAGTGAAACTATTTTGAATGATACTGACTATACCATAAGCAGCTCTGCCCACTGGGATTTTCCTTTACTCCTGATTTTAGGTTTTCTGAGTTGACTGGAAGGGAGCAGCTATCCTTTTCCAGCTGGTACCAACATATGATGAAGATTCACCCATAAATCAGGTCCAAGTTTCTCTTCTCCTTTAATTAGTTACAGGTAATTCCACCATGTAATCAAAGGTATGGGTTGAGGAAGAACCAGGGAAGCAGAGACAAACACGATGGGAGTCTGAGCCACCAACTGATGATGTTTACTCATTCATTCTGGTCATGCTTACCCCTGTCTTTTACATACCTTTTCCATTTTATAGCAGATGCTGCAGTGCACATTCAATTTTATGGTTGGGTAGACCAGATAATACTCAGTTCATAATGGGCAATTGGGGGTGCATAGCCACTTTGTGGTCCACTAGCAAACCAAGAGCTGATTTTCCATGGACAATATTTATTGTCAGAAGAATCTATGGCCTTCCTGAAAATCCCTAGGAGCCTGAGTTATTATTCTAATACTGAACTTTAATAGAAAGCAACTACCACAGACATTTGGAATTGCTGGATCATGAGGCTCACGTGTCAGAGTGGCTTATATTGCAAGCTAGATCTAAAGCAGTCTCATTTTTTTTCTGTGAGATGTATGAAATCCAAGTTTTATGAGATACCCAAAATATAGGCTAGAAATGTCTGACAAATGTGATACATATTGTGTTTTAAATTGGGAGGCATACAAAATATTATGCTACATTTTTGTGTGATGGGTCAAATTATCTATTATTTTGGAAAGAAATCTTAACATACTGTTACCACAGAACTACTGTCCTACGGGACTACTGCTACAGCTATAACCACTGCTACCTCCAACCATAGTTACCCTACTTAGACTATTGAAAAGCTAGCATTATTTTGAAAGTACTAACCTCTTTTAAATCCATATCTACATTGGCTGTACTGTTCCTTGAAAGATCAGGTCCCATATTTGAAACTTTAATATATGTGATAATTTGGATCTAGAATGTCCCTCCATATGCTTATGTCCCCAGTGCAACAATGTCCAGAGGTGGAGTTTGGGGGAATTGACTGGGGGCTCTCATCTCATCAATGTATTAATATATTTGATGAATGAATCATTTGGACTTCTGGAAAGAGATGAAAACTGTAGGTTGGTAGGGCATGGATAAAGGAAGTAGGTCACTGGTGGTATGCCCTTGGTGACTGTATCATGTCCCTGGTTCCTTCTTCTTTATTTCTCTTTCTGCTTCTTGACTGCCATGTGTTAAACAGATTTCCTCTGCCATCCACTTCCACCATAATGTTCTGCCTCATCTCAAATTCAATGCAATTGGGCCAGCTGACCATGGACTGAAACCACAAGTTAAAATAAATCTCACAACCTCTAAGTTATTCTTTATTTATTTATTCTAATTAGGTATATGTGAAAGCAGAATGAATTTTGATTCATTGTACACAAATGGAGCACAACTTTTCATTTCTCTGGTTGTACATGATGTAGAGTCACACCATATGTACAGACATACATGTATCTAGGGTAATGATGTTCATCTCATTCCACCATCTTTCCTATCCCTGTGCTCCCACTCCTTCCCTGTCTCCCTTTTGACCAAAGATCCTCCATTCTTCCCATGCCCCCTCCCACATTATGGATCAGCATTCACTTATCAGAGAGAACATTCGGCATTTGTTTTGGGGGGTTGGCTTACTTCGCTTAGCATGGTATTCTCCAACTCCATCCATGTACCTACAACTGTCAGAATTTTTTTCTCTTTTAATGCTGAGTAATATTCCATTGTGTATATATACCACAGTTTCTTTATCCATTCATCTATTGAAGGGCATCTAGGCTGGTTCCACAGTTTAGCTATTGTGAATTGTGCTGCTATAAACATTGAAGTGGCTGTGTCACTGTAGTATGCTGTTTTTAAATCCTTTGGGTATTGACCAAGAAGTGGGATAGCTGGGTCAATTGATAGTCCCATTTGAAGTTTTCTAAGGAACCTCCATACTGCTTTCCAGATTTCAACTGCTAAGTTATTCTCGTCAGGTATTTAGTCAGTGGTGAAAAGCTGACTAACACAACATATAAGTATATATGTGCCCAAAAAAAAGAATTCTGTAACTGTTTGAATCTTTAATAACAATGTTTCCTAGAGTGCCATTTCTTCTATTTTCCTGTTGGCTAATTCCTATTTACCCTCTAAGATTCAGTCAAGATGGCATGTCCTTAGGGTTCTTCCTTAGCCTCCTGCCAGCTATACATTATCTGTTCCCACATTTCCTGTCCTTACCTCTGTAAAACCACTTAACACATTTTATTGTTTTCTTGTACAACTCCCAACATCCTGAAGATATAACAGTGGTCATGAGAGCATGATCATCTTCATGTGTCTCAGTTCACCATCGAGAAAAACTCGTTTCCTTGAAATGCTGTACAATTTGTTTGGAAATAACTCAATGGGTGAGTGGAAGGGAGCAGATGGAAAAAGTGAAACAAGCTTAGTCATGAATTGGTAATTATTGAAGATGAATGATGGCTACCATCTTAGATTGGGCTGCTATAACATGATACAACAGACTGGGGCTTAAAATTTATTTTTCACAGTTCTAGAAGCAGGAAAGTACAAGATCAAGGCACTTGCAGATATGAGGTCTGGTGAGGGCACTCTTTGGGTTTGCCTGCATCATATATTTATCATTATATCCTCAATAACAGAGAAAGAAAGGCTCTGGTCCCTTTGTATCCTATTATGGGTATTCCATTCTCTTGACCTAATTTCATTCTAATTACTTTCCAAAGGCCCCACCTCCAATACAATCACACTGAGGATTAAGATTTCAACATAAGAATTTTGGAGGAACACCAGCATTCAGTCCATGAAGAACAAATATGAGTTCATTTTCCTGTTTGTATTTATTGAAATAATCCATGATTTAATTTTTTAAATCCACCGCAGATAATCTCAATAATAGTAGATGCTTAGCTACTCTTAAGCATCTACTATTTTTTTCTGAATTACCACCTATTTCAACTCAAGCTCTAGGCAGTAGCTGTGTTGCTCATGCTTGCCTAAGGCATGGACATTGATGACTCGTGCAGATGTGCATACTAAGGCTGTTGATTCCTAGTATCCTGGTGTTGGATGTGATTATGACTGGGCCAAGGACCAAAGATCATTGTTAAAGATACAACCTCCCAGTCTGAAGCCATTGGCAATGGTAATTGATTTCTGACACTATAAATGTCCAGTTGATGTTTTGGCTAATAACTCATTTTATAATTACTTCCCAAAGGACATCCTCTGTCTCCCATAGGATGCTGTGTGATGATGGGAACTAATGTGTTGGATAATCAGAGGGAAAATGTCCAATCATATTTATAATAATATTATCCTTCCCTCTCTAACATTTGCTCACTTTCATAAAAAAAATATGCATTTCTGACTTTTGTTCCTCCTATAAAATTAGGCTTTTTACTGTAAAATACATTTCATTTCCATTTCTTCATTGACTAAAAACCACATTTAACACTATCTCAGATACTATTTGTTATTTAAAAACTCTATTTTATAATATTTAAAAGAAAGTAATATGTTTATGATTATAATGCATTACAATGTAAAAGTCTTATGACAGACAGTATCTGTTTAAACAGTATTTAGTTGAACTTTATTACAAATCATCTGGAAAAGCCTATAGGGAAGGACTGAGATAATTACAATAAACTACATTTGTGAGCTAAATTTTTTTGCTAATTTTAACTAATTTTTCTGCTAGTTTTAAACTAATCATTTAGTGATGTTTTAGATCATAGGAAGGATTACTAACTTATTTAAGCCCCAAAGGTACTATTTACTGTTTTTAGTATCCTCTAGTCCTTAAATAGGTAAAATAAATACATAAATAAATAAATAAATACAGCTTTCTTTTTACTCCTCTGGCACAAGAAATTTTACTTTTGATTCCTTACCATCACCTCAGGCAAATATAGAATTTGAAAATTATACTTCAGTTTTGAAATCTTCAGATTTTTGAAAAAAAATTTTAATTTTGACTTATTAAAAATTGTCCAATGTAACTCAATGTTTGTGCCAGCTTAGAGACTTTCAGAAATGGATTTTTTAATGAATGAAAATATGTCTGATTCATTATGGTATTATTGATCTACACAAATATTGCACATATTTAATGTATACATTTTGATGAGTTTGGATATGTACATACGTCATGATACCATCACCATAATTAGAGTACTAAATAAATCCCTCACTTTCAAAAACTTGCTTATATTTCTTTGTAGTTTGTGTGTATTTGTGTGTGTGCATGTGTGTATGTGCATGTGTGTGTTTGTTAATA
Organism: Geosciurus inauris; assembly: GCA_004024805.1. NCBI lineage: Eukaryota > Metazoa > Chordata > Mammalia > Rodentia > Sciuridae > Geosciurus > Geosciurus inauris. The sequence goes on from PVHX01008826.1 coordinate 56,542, forward strand.
CTTAATTTGAGAGAAAGCTGCTTAACACATTTTAACTTGAACAATATTATATTGCTAACTGTAGGTACCATGTTTAAGCGGATCTCTAGGACTTCCAAAATCTTGCATAACTAAAGTTTATACACAATGAGAAACAAGTACATGAAAGTAATAAAAACAAATTTCCTTTTTCCTTTTTGGCTTCAGATTTCTGAATAATCAATTCCATAGAGAATCACTTCAGAACAACTCCAAGTTTTATTCTAACAATGCTAATTGTGCCATCTTTTTCAAATCCTTTTTTCTTAGCATTTTTTTTTATTTTTTACAAGTCTTAGATGGACCCATAATAGACCCCATATGACACTAGAACTTCATTTTAAAAGGTTTCTGTAGATAATGCTACAGAATTAAATTAGATATATGTATGTTATATTAGTGGAGAATATATATGTATGTTATATTAGTGGAGAAGCCCTACTCAAAGGAAACTTCTGAAATGATGGAAATGTACTATATCAGCACTGGTCTAATATAGTAGTCATCAATCACATTGTGGTTATTGAGTTCTTATAGCATAAATAGTATAACCCGGGAACTGAGATTTTAATTCAATTTAACATTTAATTTAATTTAAATTCAAATAGCTGCATGTGGCTAGGGGCTATCATGTTGAATGGTACAAGTATAGAACATAAAAGAACAAAACTTCAAATGCCAATAATTGCAGCCCTAAAAGTTCATTTTTGTCACAAACTTGTTGTTTGGCCCTGGGAAAGGGATTTCCTGACACAAAAAAGGACAGGGCTGGGCTCAGACAGAGTTTCCTGAGAAATGTTGTTGGTCTCCATCTCAGGCAGAGAGGCAGCCCACACCATTGCCAGTTCCTTGTTCTCTCTTTTGGTCTTGGCATCTCCACCACAAAACACATATGGCTTACAAGGACATACGTACACTGAGAGGAGAGTTCTCCACATTTGCTTCCATGCTTATTTATATCCCTGCTTGGAACAACTGAACAGTACTTGGAATCCCTGGCTTTTTAACAATAACAGAAAGTTGATAAATAAAATTGAGATCTTTAAAAAAATCACTCCTGGGTTTCATAGCTGATTTTCTGGATATCTTTAGTCAAGAACTAGTTGTAAAAATCTGACTTTGTCCGGAGACAAAAAGAATTTCTTACTATATTCATTCTTAATTAAGACATCAAGAATACAAAAAAAAAAAAAAAAAAAAACCTATTATTTGACTCCATTATTTTCTTGACATATTTCTATAGATTTTTCCACGGAATGACCAGTGAAGTGGGGTTTTATTGTTTTGGGCTGGATTTTATGTGGGGGAGTGTGTTCTTCTTAGTAATAGGACAATAAATTCTGACCATTAATAAGTCTTCAGGGGGAGCTGGGATTGTAGCTCAGCGGTAGAGCGCTTGCCTCGCATGCGTGAGGCCCTGGGTTCGATCCTCAGCACCACGTACAAAGCAATAAAATAAAGACATTGTGTCCATCTATAACTAAAAAAAAAATATTTAAAAAAAATATAAGTCTTCAGGGGTTTTCAAACTGGAAGTAACAACCTTTCATAAAGGCTGTCCTCACCATAATTACCGTGAAATGCTACTGTTATCACCTCATGTCCAAGCCAGCTGTTATTGAGACAATACTGAGTTTTCAGGTGCATCAAATATGTAAAGCACAACTAAGATGCAAGGGCAAATGACATTAGGAAGGCAATTGTGCTGTACAAACTGTAGCACTATATCAAGGGTATATATTTATTTTATAGCTATTGGCATGTTTTTTAGACTTTTTAAATTTGACAGCTACTTACACACTGGAACAGTTTAGAGATATTAAGCATTTTTATATTTAAAAGTCCCCAAATGTTTACAACATAAACATGGTGCCATACTATGGTTATAACCGTAAAATTAATTTGACAATTAAACAGTCAAATTTAGCATAGTAATGTCAAGCACAAATCATAAATGTTCTCATTAGCCTTATAAATTGGTGCTTCGTTCAGTGGCATGGGAAATCTAGGCAAACATTCCAACACAAAGCCAATAGCAATTTTTGACCTTTCCCTCCTTCTATTTCCGATGTAGCTAGTTTTATCAGCGTTCTCCTTTTAAATACACAAGTGTATGACGAGAAGAGGGTACAAAGAAAACTTGAAAGAAATAATTAGAGAACTACCAAATGTAGAACAATCAGGTTTGCAGCTGCTGAGCATTTACAACCAGATTTATTTTTCTCCATAATTGTGTTTCCCAAATTTAAAAAAAAAAAATCTTTATGAGAACACATTTTAATTTATACAGCCAATGTTCAGCACCTGCTTTTTAAAGTGTGAGTTTATCTTCCCTTTCATTGTTAAACATCATGAAATGTGCCAGACATGCCTGCTGTCTCTTTCTCTCACTCTCTCATCATCCCCACTAGGAACTTCCTGCTCCATTTCTCAGCCATCCAGGTCTCCTCAAAGGTTACCTCTTAAAACTGTAAGAGAATTATATCAATCCACCTTCTCCTTAGCCTATGTTTAAAACTTAATCACACTCTCTATCTCAAACATCTGTCCCCTTCTGGTGCTTATGATGATGCTACACCATTGTCAGTAAATTTTACTCTTTAACATAATAAGAACAAAAATTTGTAGATATGTAACTGTTGCATTACATTTCCCAAAAAGCCCTCCTTTCCCAAGGCTTCTTCTGAGAAAAGACAAGTCTTACTTTAAAAAAGGGGGGGAAAGGTATTTGCTATTGGTTTCATAGCTGATTTTCTGGATATCTTTAGTCAAGAACTAGTTGTAAAAATCTGACTTTGTCAGGAGACAAAAAGAATTTCTTACTATATTCATTCTTAATTAAGACATCAAGTACTAAGCTTTTATGACAAGACCTAATGTGAAGTAGGTGAGTCCCAGCAAAAAGAGGAAGAAAGTGTATTATAGAAAGAATTAAGATCAAGCACAGTTAAACCTGGAGGCAGCACAACAGGGCTTTGAACAGGGATCTAATCCCAGCTCCATTACTTATTAGACCCAGGGCCTCAGGCAAATTATTCTGAGACTATTTTCCTCTTTAATATCCCCATTATTATCCAATGACATTAACAATAATAACATCTAACTTTTTATCATAAAATGATTATCAAAAATAAATGGTAAAGCAATTCAAAGTATAGCATTTAAAATCATGAGTGGTACATGGAAAATTCTGGTAGTTTTTGTCAAATTCATTTATATCTATATCTTTCCATTTCCTGCTGATATGCCTGCTATCTCTTTCTCCCCTCTCTGGAAATTCCTGGAAAAGGAAAGGGTTTTCAATAAGTTGCTTCCACTTACCGCTGGGGAATCATTTCAGAGGCTGTTTCCACGCCATCTTGAATGTGCAGGCTGATACTTCAGAGTAGTATTGGCAGAACGATCTTGTTTTTAGAGGAAGGGACTGTATTCAGCATCATGTGTGGAGATACTCTTGGTCCCAGGCATGGACAACACCTGGGAGACTTTTATACACCCCAAAAGGAGGAAGCACAGAAATGAAGGGACTTACTGGCTGAGCAGCTGGCTCCAGAAGGGTCACAACTGTGGAGTGAAGGAGTTCCTGTACAAGACCACAACCAAACTAGATCTTGACCCTACCAAGAGGAAGAATTGGACATAAATTACACTGGTCTGAGGTTGATATTAGAGGACACACAGAATGCTCTGGGCAAGGAGCTGTCAGACAGACATGCAGACATCAGTTCTGGAGGGAGACACAGGAAATTAGGTGACCATATGTATATTGAATATTTAATGCTAAAAGATTGAGTCCCATTAGATTGGAATTTGGGATGTAAAATCATCTGGACAGGAATTGAAAACTCTGTCTTGGGAAACATAGCCAGATCAAGATTAAATACCTAAATATATAAATACAAATAGATATAAATATTGATTGTTCTTCCCCCCAAAAGACTAATTGGAATACTCTAAAAGGTTATATTGGAAACAACCAACACACATACATATCCATGACTTCCCATCAGCTCTTTTTACTCAAACATAAGAAGACAACAAAATATGATCAAACATCTTAAGAAAGCATATACTATGTAAATTACAGAGGAGCCTGAATAAGCAAGTAAGCAAAAAGACATAATTGATCTTAGAGAAAAAAGGCATTTTCTTCTAGAGAAAGAGCATTACTGTAAATATTATCAGTGAGATAAGAGATGGTCCTATACCTATGGTACCAGATGGGGTGACATAAAGAAAGAAACATTAATAGAGTAGGAAAATGGCTTTTGTAGTTTAAGACTATCATTGTAGAATTAAAAATTCCAATAGGTAGGAAGATAAAGTTCAGAAAATCTCTCCTAAATAAAAGCAAAAAAGACAAAGAGGTGGGAATAAAAGAGAAATAAAGTGTCCAGGGTATTGCAGAAACACAGAAGAAGGAAAATCAGAGGATGAGTTCATCAGAGAAATAATTTGAGTCTCTAGATTGAGTGCCTAGCGTGACGAATGAAAGTAGATCTACATATTATGAGATTCCTGAAACCCTTGTACAGAAAGTCTACGGGTTGATGAAGAGAAAGAAAAACTAATACTAAATAGATCTTCTATAAAGTATCAAGAATCAAAATGACTCCAATTGCAGCATCAGAATCAAAAAGATAACAAAGTTTAGAATTATGAAGAAAATTCCACACCTAAAAAATAGGCCGTAGTCAGATAATACTTTCAAGCAGGCACAGTCTTAAAAATTGTATCTCCTGTGCACCTTTTCTTAAAAATTCACTGAGGAGTTATTCCACCAGAACTAGAACACAGACCAAGGAAGAAAAGATGGACTGAAGAGAGCCCAAAAGAGGATACCCCAGTGGATTTCCTAGGATGATGGAGAAGGAAGAGCCCTTCACTGGCACACAGACATGTGATAGAGAGGATACGGATATGGGCCCAGATGAGAACTGTGACTTGAGAGATGATCTGATGAGTCTCTGTTACCATTATGTGTAATTTATTTTAACCTTGAGACAACTGTATTGGCAAACTTGGCTTGAATCCATATCTTCATCTGACTTACCTTGACAAAGTTACTCCTTTTTCTTTATATCCTGTTGGGGAGTCAGCTGATGACTCTCATTTCTGCCTCACATAAGTCTTATTTGAACAGCACTTAAGATCAGACTGCTGGAACTTAGATTCAGGACACACCATAGGACTTATGGAATTCTGGCATCTAGTCCATATTCTAGGCTGTCAGAAGTCCCAATTTTTCTACTCTCTGTGTTTCTCAGGTTTTTTTCATGTCCATACCTACTGACTTCCCCAAAAGGAGTTCTCTTTTTTGTAATAACATAATATATCTTCTTGTTCATTTTTTAAAATTGTATTGGTTCTTTTTAGTTAAACATGATAGAATTCATTTTCATATAATCATAAAAGCATGGAACATATCTTATTCTAATTAGGACCTCACTCTTATGGATGTACATGATGGTGGGATTCTCTATGGTGTTTTCCAAAAGAGGTGAAGCCAGATTATAATCCAAAATTCTTCTCATCTTATCTACTCCTTGACCCTTCTTTTAAGAATCACAATATTATTATTCTCCATTGCAACTAGGTTTATTTTTGTTATGTACTTTTCAAAATTATGTTAATAATTAATAATTATGTTATTTTGTATTTTTATGTATTTTTCAAAATTATGTTATTTGTGGCTATGTACATAGTTAGAAACAGCACAAAGCCAAAAAGGAGAGAAATATGAATATTAGGTCAAGGCTATGATTCAGGCTATGATCCTGCATAGGTAGGATTTTAAGCGGACAACAGCTTCTGCTACCACTGCTAATTTATACACTGCCTCTAAACAGTGTGATACCTTTCAAAAATAAACATCATCAAGGACATCAGTAAAGAAGGAAAGAGGGGAGAGGAGGAAAGAAGGAAATAGGAGCAAGTAGATTGTTACACATTTTCCTTTAGTTTACCTATATCCATTCACAAGATATTACTTACACATAGACTCTTGACTCTCTACTTTCTTTTTTTCTATAAATCTCAATATTCCATTCATCTAATATTTTTTCAGTCTCTTGGAAATTTTACCATTATATTTTAGACCTGTTATTGAAATGTATATCAATGTGGCTGAATTCAAAGCAAAAGCATCTTTTAACCCTTCAATGGAGAATATAGTATATAATTTTGCTTTAGACGTTTATGTTTTCAAAGATACCAATAGATGGAATTAACTTAAATAGTTTCCACAGGCAATAATTTAAAGTACTATACATTTAAGTTTAATATATATTCAATGGGGTCTTTTACACTTATTTGTTCTTTTGCTTGTTTGTTTTCTTTTGTTATTTGTTCTAATTAGTTACACATGACATCAGAATGCATTTTGATTCATTGAACACAAATACAGCACAACTTTTCACTTCTCTTATTATACACAGTGTAGAGTCATACCACATGTGCAGTCATATATGTATCTAGGGTGATGATTTTCATCTCATTCCATCTTTCCTGCCCCCATACCCACTCCCTTCCCCTCCTTCCCCTTTGCCCCATCAAAGTTTCTCCATTCTTCCCATGCCACACCCCCATTATAGATCAGCATCCATAATTACCAGAGAGCACATTCGGCATTTGGTTTTGTGAGATTGGTTTACTTCACTTAGCATGATATTCTCCAACTCCATCCATTTACCTGTAACTGCCATAATTTTATTTTCTTTTAATGCTGAGTACTATAAAATTGTGTATATATACCACAGTTTCTTTATCCATTCATCTATTGAAGGCATCTATGTTGGTTCCACAGTTTAGCTATTATGAATTGAGCTGCTAAGAACATTGATTTGGCTGTGTCACTATAGTAGGCTGATTTTAAGTCCTTTGAGCATAGACCAAGGAATGGGATAGCTGGGTCAAATGGTAGCTTCATTCCAGGTTTTCTAAAGAATCTCCATACTGCTTTCCAGATTGGTTGCACCAATTTGCAGTCTCACTCAAAATGTATGAGTGTACCTTTTCCCCACATCCTTGCCAACACTTATTATTGTTTGCATTCTTTGATAATTGCTATTCTAAATGGAGTGAGATAAAAATCTAGAGTAGTTTTGATTTGCATTTCTCTAATTACTAAAGAAGTTAAACATTTTTTCATGTATTTGTTGATTGATTGTATGTCTTCTTCTAAGAAGTGTCTATTCAGTTCCTTAGCCCATTTATTGATTGGGTTATTTGGTTTTTTTGGTGTTAAGTTTTCTGAGTTCTTTATATGTCCTAGAAATTAGTGCTCTACCTGATATGCATGTAGTAAAGATTTTCTCCCACTCTGTGGGCTCTCTCTTCACTTATTTCTGAAGAAGGAAGAAAGAGAACCCCAGTTAGAATCAGACTTACCACTTTAACAGCTAGACATCTATAGTTCATTTTTGTTTTATATAATTTATCTATAGTAACATTATTTCAAGTCTATGCAATGTGACTTAAGTTTGGTCTAGAACATTAAAACATTTCTACTAATATTCTTTAAATTATATCAATGACTTAATTGGATTAACATTTCCATAGTTAAGTACAAATGTCTATTGAAATTAATCTTGAACAGTTCAGTGTAGATTTGTACAAATTGTTTATGTCACTTCTAACATATGATGAGCAAAATTATAAGCTAATATTTTAAAAATTATTGTCTAGTGCTAATTAACACTGATATATGCTAGATACTATGCCAAGCTTTTGATCTGTGTTCTAATTAACTACAAAATAAACTTGAAATGGTACATTTTTATTTTCTCTCAGAGAAAAATGTCAAAGTCCAGAGACACTATCTCTCCTGTTCAAATCATAAGAATAAATAGAATGTGAGGTTCTCTTTTTTTCTGTTTTATTGATGCATTACAATTATACATAGTAGTGGGATTCATTGTGCTATATTTGTACATGTGTGTGCCATAATTTGATCAAACTCATTCCCCAATAACTTCCCTTTACCTTCCCCTGATCTGCTTACTCTAATATTCTGATCTATCTTCCACTATTATTATTAATATTTTAATTTATGAATTTTAATTATATATGAGATCCATTGTTGTAAAATCTTATATGGACATAATATTTTGGTAGATTTGTCCCCTAGTACTTCCACAAAACACCCCCTTCAATCTTCTTCCTCCACTCTACTGGCCTCCCCTCTGTTCTCATGAAATCCTCCCTCTTTTTTTTATCTTTCTATCTAGATTCTGCATATGAAAGAAAACATTTGACTCTTGACTTTCTGAATCTAGCTTAATTTACCTAACATGATGATCTCCAATTCCATCCAATTACCAGCAAATGAAATAATTTCATTATTCTTTATGTCTGAATAAAACTCCATTGTGTATATATGCCATATTTTCCTTATCCATTCACCTGCTGATGGGCACCTGGGCCAGTTCCATAACTTGACTATTGTGAATTATACTGCTATAAACATTGCATGTATCATTATAGTATGCTGACTTTAAGAACATAGGTTTCTAATCAGATCTGGTTTATTTTAAAGCCTAAGCTCTTTCCAGAGGAAAGAAGTAATAAATATTTTTTGGCATGATATGCTCAGGACAAAAAGTCATGTCAGGAGTTCAGATCACATAACAGTCCTGAGACTGGTAAAAACTGGTTTTAAAAAAATCCTTGAGAAGAAAGGAAGGTAGAAAAATTATACAACCAGACTTCTAGTTTCTGGTTCTATATGGAAAGACCTTTGATATTGCCACTCTGTCTTAACAATAAGCAAAAAAGCTGAACAGTGTGATAAACCAACAAGTACTCTAGATTCATAACAGAGGTAGGACACAAGGAAAGCCCCTCCCCTCAAGATTGGAGAGATGGACAGGTGAGTATAGGGAGTTGTGGCTTCTAGAACAGAGCCTGGCAAGCATATACCACCCCAGGATTCAATGCTGAGATAGGTAAACTTCTACTGTAATAGACAAACTTCTAGAGGTTTCTAATAAACTTTTTCAAGTTTATTTTGTAGTTAATTAGAATACAGATCAAATTTTTGTGAGGTTTACCTCCAATACCTCACTTGTATTCTCAGAGTAAATATCTTAGAAAAATCCCCTTGTGAAAGCATCCTTTCTTTCTTAATAAGGCCTGCCCTCAGGAGAAACTATAAATCCAGAATCTAACCACTTTAGGGAACTAGAAAAATAATAGTATATTAAATACAAAGTAAGTAAAAGAAATAATAAAAATTAGAACAGATATTAGTGAAATTGAAAATCAGAAATTAACAGAGAGCATCAATAACAAAATCTGGTTCTGTGAAAAGATCAATAAAATGGAAAACTTCTAGCCAGACAAACTAAAGAAAGAAGAGAAAGGACATAAATTAATAATATAAAAAATTAAAAAGGGGACATCATTGCATGATTAATATTAGAAATAAAAGAGGAGATATCACTACAGATCCCATGGACATGAAAAGAATGATAAAAAAATACCATGAGCAAATCTGCCCACCGATTTGACAACTTAGATGAAATAGACTAATTTGTAGACTGATTTCTTGAAAGACACAATTCATTGAAATTCATACAAGAAGAAATAAACAATCTGAGTGGTTCGTATCTACCAAAGAAACTGAATTAACATTTATCTTCCAAGCAGAAAGAAGCAGTCCTCCACAGGTTCACTGGTGAATTCCACTAAACATTTAAGAAAGAAGCTATGCCAGTTCTCTGTGATCTTTCAGAAGATAAAAGCAGAGGAAATACTTCCGAAACTCATTCTATGAGGTCAATATTACTGTACTATTAAAAACAGATAAAATCATTACAAGATAATATAATAAATATCTATAAGAAACACAGATACAAAAATCAACAAACTCGTAGTAAATTGGGTCATTGCAATTCCAGTCAAAATTCCAGAAATCTATTTTGTAATTCTGAAGTTTATATGAAAGCCAAAAAGGCAAGAATAGCCAACACAGCAATGAGAGAGAAGAAAAAAATTAGAAATCTTGAGACTACCTGACTTCAGGACTTAATTGTAAAACTACAGTAATCAAGACAGCATAATATTGGCATAAACAGAAAAGATATATAGGTCAACAGAATAGAATAGAGTGCCCAGAAATAAACCAGTGTAGGTACACAGGCAGCTGATATTTAGCAAAGCTATGCAATGGAAAAAAGATAACCTTTTAAACAAATGGTGCTAAAAGAAAAACTGGATATCCATATGCCAAATAATAATTAATCTAGGCATGGACCTTACACCTTCACAAAAATTTTCACCCAAAAAGAACTATATATCTAAATGTAAAATGCAAAATTTTAAAACTACCAGTAAATAAAAGAAAAGCTAGGTAACCTTAGGTATATAAATGACATTTTAGATACAATACCAAAAGCATAACCCATAAAAGGAATAATCAATAAGTTACACTTAAAAACTCCTCCTCTTTGGAAGACTGGATCAAAAGAATGAGAAGAGAAGACAATGACTGGGAGAAAATATTTGCAAAATATATATATGATAAAGGAATGTTGCCTAAAATATACTAAGAATTTAAAACTTGGTAAGAAACCAAGAAACCCAATTAAAATTGGAAAAAAGACTTTACTAGGCCATGGAAGATATATACATGGCAAATAAGCGTATGAAAAGATGCTCCACACAACATGCTATCAGGAACTTGCAATGGAAAGAAAAGTGAGATGCTACTACACACTATCAGAATGGCTGATATCCAGAACACTGACATTAACAAATGCTGGTGAGAGTGTGGAGCAACAGGAACACTCATTCATTGCTGGTAGAAATGCAAAATTCTATAACTCTGGAAGAGTTTGGAACAATTTGGCAGTTTCTTACAAAATTGAATATATGCAGACCATATAATCTAGCAACTGCATCCTTGGTGTTTATTCCAAAAAACAAGTTGAAAATGCAAGTATCTACTCAGAGATGGATTCAGCATGGATTCAGCTTGATATGACTGAAGCTATCATGAGCTGTAACTGCCATGATCTCCCTTGTGTGATGCTGTTCAGTTTTCCCTGTATAGTTTTCTAGCAGACTATAAATAGAGAAAAGCATTAGAGTGGTATGTGGAGCTTTATTAATGGACCCTGGTGCCATGTATGTTCCTGACTCTGATATTAAGATAAGTTGGGTACATTCCAGCATAGATGAAATAACTTTCCTCCTTCCTCATATACCCACTTCTGTGGAAAGTGGTGATTTGAAACATGGTTTTTCTGACTCCCTCGTGTTGCATTTGCACTGGGAACTTCTTGTGCGAAGGTTCAGGTCAAGATGGCCCAGTTGCTATGGTGATGCCAGCCAGAAGAAACTCTGTGCAAATTTATATCAGTGGGGACTTTGAGCTCAGGCACCAACTCCCAGAGATAGAGAAGTCTGAGCATGACAAGATAACCCTAATGTCTCACCAGTCCTATGTCCATCAGATTGCCTGCTAAAACTTTCCCACAAATAACCTTCGATGAAACAACTCAAATAAATGTGCTGAGCTAGCTCTGGGCCAAACTCCATCAGAGGTTGGCTACCCACCTGGTCCCAGATTTTTCTATGTGTATCTGTTTGTCTTTTCCTAATCCCCCATTTCCCCTCATCCATATTTTTCCTGAATTAGGGCAGTGGCTGAGATATGAGAGGGCCCAGGAACACTCTAACTTCTGCATCAAATTACCAGGATCCAATGGATCTTGCTGCCACCCAGCACCCTGCTTCTGTCCCATTAAGTTTTCGATAAATTGCACTCAGTACAATCCTAGATCTGCCTCTTTTCTTCTGTGTTGCAGCACCTTACATATGATGCTGCTGCACTGAGACCACTTTGCTCTGGAACACAGTTTTATTCATAATTGCCAAAACTTGGAAACATCCAAGATATCATTCAGTAAGGAATGGAAAAACAAACTGTGGCCTATCTCAACAATAGAATACTATTCCATGTTAAATGAATGAGCTATCAAGCCATGTAAAGAAATAGAGAAAATTTAGTTGTCTATGATCAAGAGAAAGAAACCTATTCAAAAGGCAACATATCATATGATTCCAAGTATATGATGCTCTAAAAAAGGCAAAACCATGGAGACAGTGAAAAGTTCAAGGGATGTGGGTAGGGGGGAGATGATGAACCTGAGGAGCACGGAAGATTTTTAGGGCAGTGCAAATACTTTGTGATACTATAATGGTGGATATCATTACACATTTGTATAAACATTCTACACCAAGAGTAAACCCTTATGTAAACTACGTACTTTGGGTGATGATAATGTGTCAAAGGAAGTGCATCAGTTATAAGAAGTGCATCTTTCTAATGGGGGAGAACATGGGAAATCTCTTACCTTCCTCCCAAGTTTGCTGTGAACCAACCTCTCATACTCTCACCACCCTCTCACCACCCTCCCTCCCCCTCCATCCACTCTCTGGTAACCACCATCCTACTCTCAATTTCTACTAATCAACTTTTTTAGATTCCATGTATGAGTGAGATAATGAGTGCTACTTTATAGGTAGATGTGAAGAATAAGGTCTAGTGTTCTCACCATAAAGAAATAATAAATGCTTGAGGTGAAGGATATGCCAATTACCCTTAATCTGATCATTACCCAATGTATACAAACATCAACATTGAAACATCACATTGTCCCTCATAAAAATGTACAAAAGTTTTGTGTCAATTAAAATGCAAGCTTAATTTAAAAATAAAGTATTTCATTTAAAAATACTTAAAAAACTTTTATAATCATCCTGGTTATGAGAATTGAAAGGTGTTTTAATAATATTTTTCCAAATGCTAATCCATTCCAAATTATCACTCTTTTAACATTGATTGTACCTGGCATAACCTTGTTTAATAGAAGATTTCATAACCTTTTCTCATTTTATACTGTTGCAGTCACACAACCTCATCAAAGCTCCCACAAAATAGAAAATATTTGCTCATATAAATAAGGTAAATATGTACAGAACTAATATCAACTGGTTGCCCCATACTTTTAATGTTCAGAGATATGTATCCTATTAAATGCTCTATTTTGATCAAACTCTAGCCACTCTCTTTTTCCCTTCACAAGCAATTGAGTGAAATATTCTATGTCAATTTTGACTGTTTGCTTTATGCTGCCATTTGCCTTTCATCTGTGCTGTTTTCCACTTGCTTGTACTTTGTATTTCTAACTGCAGATGGTTCAAATCTCTATAGGGATTTGAGTTGAGTCATTTGGGGCTTATTCTTCCACACCTTTCTCAGCAAGTGCAGTGCTACTGGATCTCTTGAAAGCCTTTCTAAGCCTTGTTTTTAGCTCACTAAAGTTTGTGCCAATTGACAAGTCCCTATGTCAGTGATAGATGTGTGGAGCACATTATAACTCTGGGCCAATCTCTGTATGATAAAATACCTCTTTTTTAGACAGTGCAACACAATGTCTAGAAAGAAAAGGTAAGCCTGATAGCAAAAGGTGATAAGTGCTTTCATGTTCAACTATCCTTAAGTTCCGTAAAGCAGCTCTCTATAACATCACAAAGTTCCCACTGTACAGGGTGAAACCGACTAAAAGGGGGGTCATGTAGTCACTTCCCAAAAAAGGCTTTGTTTTTGAAAAACAGAGATATATATCAGCTTAATCTCTTCTTCGTGGATATCCAGGAAAATTGAATCATCACATTACATACCTGTGATTCATATACATACCTCATGTATATGAGTCCCTGTATTCAGTAGCAAAATATAAAGCCACCTACATTTAAATTGTTAGAGCAACTTATTTAATGACTCTCTGAGATTCTTCATAAATAAAATGATAGTAACAGACCTGAATTCAGAATGTTGTTGTAGCAATTAATTGAGATTGCTTTACATAAAGCAGTTATCACACTGCCTAGATTTTTGTTTTCTGTAAATTTAGCAATTTCTTAATTTTTAGCATTAGATTTATGTATGCAAAAACTTATTTGAATTTGTTATTAAATTACCAAAAAATGTAAATTTTTGCATTTTTGAAAAATAATGGGGCTAGAGATTCTTATAGAAAAATTTTGTAAGTGATAGGTTTGGGGCAATCCTGCAAAGAATTAAAAAGTTTAACATTATAATGCAATAGTTCTTTTGGAGGCTCCAGGAAAAAAAGTATGTTTTTTAAGTAGTTAAATGTCATATCTGACATTCTAGTCACTGATGACAACTTTTTAAATTCTATGGCACTGTGATTGCTTTAGTCAGCTTTTTCACTACTGTGATCAAAAGATAAGAACAATTAGAGGAGGAAAAGTTTATTTGTGGCTTATGGTTTCAGAAGTCTCAGTTCACAGATGGCTGACTGCATTGCCCTGGAATGGAATGGGAGGCAGAACATCATGGCAGAAGAGTGTGGTGGAGGAAAGTGGCTCAGGACATGATGATGAGGAAGCAGGGAGAGAGTTCCACTCAAGAAAGACAAAATATAAACCCCAAAGGCATGCCCCCAGGGATACACTTCCTCCAGCTGTAGCCTACCTACAGTTAACACCAAGTTAAGGGGATTAATGCACTGATTAGGTTAAGGCTCTCATAAACCAAATCATCTTCTAAGCCATTGTCCCACACATGAGCTTTTGGGGGGGCCACCTAATATCTAAACCATAGCAATGATTAAGAAGTAAAGAGTATCCGTCCCTGTGGCCCCTCAGAGGAAGCAGCCAAACAGGAGGCAGCCACTTCAATAGATGGCTAATGTACCCCCTCAGAGGAGGCAGATGAGCTGGTGCCATGATTTATGTATTTTTATCACCATCTTGAAATGGAGAAGCCATTCTGCACATGCTTTTAAGTGCCTGTTCTTTACCACCTCTCCCTCCCCTGAAAGGAGCAGCATTTCATCCAAATCAAGGAATGTTTTATATAAAAAGAAGAAAAATGCCAGGCGTGGTGGCACACGACTATAATCTCATCAGCTTGGGAGGCTGAGGCAGGAGGATCATGAGTTCAAAGCCAGCCTCAGCAACGGGGAGGTGCTGAGCAACTATGTCTCTAAATAAAATACAAAATAGGGCTGGGAATGTGGCTCAGTGGTCAAGTGCCCCTGAGTTTCAATCCCTGGGAGGAGGAGGAAGAGGAGGGCAGCAGCCAGTGAGAGCCCAAAATTTAGTCAAATGGAACCAGACCACTGTATGGCATTGTTCAAAATGTTTAATTTTGTGTATGTATGTGGTACTGGGGTGCTCTACCACTGAGCTAGGTCTCCAGGTCCCCCCTCTTTTTTTTAACACAGGGTCTTGCTAAGTTGTATTTCCCACTGTATGATGAGCACAAACACTAGTTTCATAGCGCTACTATGAGCACAGAATGGCAGGGAAGTCACTTTTCATGGTGCCCAGCACATAACTGGCACTTGGTACAAATGGTAGTTGTTATCCTGTGAATAGTCTGGGCCCCAAGTCCCTCACCTGGAAAGGAGAACTGTGGCCTCCAACCCACTGTTAACAGAACTCCAGGAGCCCATGAGATGATTAAAGTGCATGTGCAGAAGTAAAGGCCAGCGTTCCTCCACAGGTTACATGGCCACCACACAGCCCAGCAGTTCCATTCCTAGGAACGTTCCTGAGAGAGCGAGAGCATGCATCCACACAAAACCTGTGCACAGAGACCACAGCACAAATAATCATGTTCATAGTGGCCAGAAGGTGGAAGCAATGACAGACTTTCTCCTTTACCAACTTTGGTCAGTCTCCTCTGAATCTTCTTCCCAATTAGACCTTGACTTTTGGACTTCTGCATCTGTGTGTTGCCAAGTTTCAGCAAGGAACCTGCTAAGTAAATCCCACCCCCAACCCTGGCTATCTGGCCAGACTCCTCACTCTACCCTCCCCAGCGGATATCTGAGCACCCTGACCTGTCTCCAGCAGATTCTTGTAAGGTTAGTTTAGCTGAGGGTCACCTGTCCTCTAAACAATGTTCCCTCATCCAAGTCTTCTAACAGCACCCTTTCCCACTGCTTGGCTATAAATCACCACTATTCCTTGTTGTATTCAGAGTTCAGCCCATTTTACTCCTTCCCTGTTATAATAGTTCCTGAATAAAATATGTTTTCACATTTTTAAAAATTAAAATTAATTAATTAAAAAATTTTTTAGAAAAAGAGAGAGTACATGGAGTTCAACTCGCAAGGTTCAATCCTAGTTTTACCATACAATGGCTGAGGGATTTTAGACAACTTTTCTTAGCCTTCCTATGCCTGGGGTATATTCATTTCTACTGGCATCAGCAGAGATTACACACACACATACACTTATTTTGTATATCTACACAATGAAAATCATATGCCAATTCCATTCCAACACCATAGGATTCATTCTTTCTTTCACTCTTTCATTTTTATAATTCCTTAATCCAATAGTGATAAGACCCCGGCTTTCTGCATCTTCCACGCATTACATGCTTGCTCAGTACTCTTCACATAGACAATCTGCTGTTGCTACAGGTAGCCACCTTGCTCCACAGCTTTCCTCTGTGGACCTCACTCGGCCTTTCTATCATTCCTTCTGTACTAGTGTTCTCCCTGAACCAACAAATGAACTTCTTAACATCACGAACTACTTTGAGAAGATGATGAAATCTACATATTATTTCATCAGACAATTCAAACAAACCAGCATAAAAATTCATGCATTCTTAAGAGATTTATGCTAATAGCTTTATGACACTGAGCAATTTTACTGGATTTCTCTGAGACTCAGTTATTTTAAAACGTGTGTCATTGGTGGTGATGATAACAGTTTCCTCAAAAGTCCATGAAGAAATAGTATCTACAATGATAATACTAAGAGGAAGCATAAACACTAGTTATTAGAATCATCTTCCCTCGTTAGCTCCTCCTTCATATGATCTGATGATCTCTATCAGTTGCTATATATTTTCATATTCTAATAATCAGTTACTTCCCTCTTACATTCACTTACAATACTTCTGAGTTGGTTTCCGAAGTTTTAAAAATTAGAGATCATTTATATTAAGTAACTGATTGCCTTTGTTCAGAAAAGGCAATAATTGTTGGTATTTTTATAACAGACTTGCATTTTCATAAGCTTTTCATATTTAGTATTCCTTTACCTCTCTGTTTTTTCTGTAGCTCCTCAACCTTTCACAATTAGATCAATACTCCCTTATCCTCAATGCTTCTTTGGTCATTTCATATGAATTGTGTTCTTTATATTTCCCTGATGTTCCATTTTCCTATAATTGCTCCTCTAGCAGATGTATCCTGAGTCAACAATCTAATGTAACTGCATTTATAGGGGTTAAATATCGGAATCATCCATTTCAGTTGCCACATAGTAGTCTGTACAAAATACTAGCCAAAGGCGTTGTCCACTTTGATATCCATCACAGCTTTTACAAAGATTTATGAGATAAATTCCATGGCAAATTTAGTTCCAGAGAAGTTTACCTCTGGAAATAATGTTTTGTGTCTGTGGTACACATCAGACGTAGAGTGGGACAGAAGAATTCTGAACTTTGCCACTTCCTAGTCCTGGAAATCTGGATGACATACTTAATCTCCCTGTGGCTCTTGTTGCTATTTGTGAATCAGGAATGATATACCTTCCTCCAAGGGTTTTATTGAAGGTTAAATCAGAATGTACGTACAAAGAGCTTAACGAATATAAATTCTGTTCCTTCCTCGCCTTTGCCTGGACTCTTTCTTTCATTCATTTCTTTTTTTATTTTTCTTTTTAACTCGTTTTATACTTAAAGCCAAAGCAGATGTCTCCTTTTAGGGAATTTACAACTTCTAATCTGTGTGATTTTATTCTTCAAGTTTTATCTGACTTTGGGTGTCTAACTTTGAGAAGTAGAAAAATTTCTAAATAAGTAAAATAAAAATACAGCTGTGTACCCAAATGGATTGCTTTCAATTTTTAAAAAAATTAATAGGTAATATTGTATTTAATATACTTTATATTCATAGACTAGACTCTAAGAACAAATTAAAAGCACCTTTATTGATGATTCATTATTAAACTCCTCTTAGGAAAACTGGAGTCATATTTTCTAGATTAGAATCATAGTTTTAGCAGTTAATAGAGATGTAACTTTGGGTAAATTACTTAATTTCTCTGTGCCTAATTTTCCTCATATTTAAAATAGAAAAAAATAACATCCACCTATTTGAGTTATATTAATATTAAATAAAGTTAATTTTTACAAAGTGTTTCAAATTGTGCATGTGCAGACTTACCTCACTTAAACAATATGTAACTGTTGGCAAAATAAAACACAAAAGCACTTCTTCAGTTTTAGCCCATTGAAACGATGTGCTATAATATTCTATACCCATGTAAATATCAAAACCATGTTATACCAATAAAATACAGAATTTAAGGGATAGTCGGATCCTACAATGAGATAAATTACCTGTGCTTTACTGACTCATGGCAGAGTGACCAGAGTGACCAGTTTGCCCATCACTGGAAAGTTATTATAGGGCTTTTGAGATTCAGAAAGGACAGGGAAGTTCTCAGAATCACACTGTTGCATGTAGCTTGTCACAGACTAAAACCTGAACCTCAATTTTGGAGTCAATTCAGTCAAACCTATAAGAATAGATCAAGAAAGTATAATAATCTAAATTTGCTGTGTGGCCAGTGGGCATCTATTTTGATGGATTCCGCTTATGTTTTCAATTGGATGCCTTGGCAGTTTTCAGTGGCTTTAGTATAAACACTTAAGAAGTGAATATAATACTTACTAACTTACCGTTCAGACTGATGATTACAGTTGGACAATCTATGATGAAATATCTATTCTGCGTGCAATAGTTATTACTATGGGATGTGAGTGTTTTCAGAGAGGAAAACAAAGTACAATTTTAGGACCATAATCTAGTTTCAATTGCTACTATCCTCATGGAAGCATTTATGTCTCAAAAGTATCTTGATCACAAAGTATAATTTAAAAAAAAATATTGAGCCCATTTGTGTTCCTTACATTTGGACTACTTCTGAAGATTCAGGTTCAGTGTTTATCAAAATTGCTTGTCTCATAGATATGAGGATGACATTTCTAGACTACTAGCTACATATTTAGGAATGGTCTGTCAGCTAGTCAAGCCCATAAATAAGAACTGGAAGCAGCTGGAACAGAATTGAATTTCTCTGGATAATTGGCACATGTGTCACCCAGGGAGAAGCAAGCACTTGTCCAAAATAATGTTGACTGGTTAGACAGGGCACATCTTCCCACACACTCCACACCTTTTCACAGAAAAAAGAGTCCAGTGTTCAGAGACATTTTAAATTTCATGACTCTATATTTGAAAATCAAATAGGCCAATTTCTTGTAACCTCAGTAAAAGGAGTCAAGATGTCCTTCAGCCTCCTGTTTCATAAACCCATATTCTAGCATGTACAACAAAATATAAAATAAATGATTTGAGTAGAAGTGTCTCAATTAAAGGTATTTAAGAAATGTCTTTCTTTGAGCTAATGGTGTAGCGCTGTTCAGGTCTGGTGGTGAGAAGGCATTACCTAAGTTTCTTTAAAATGTCTCCCTTTACAAAAGGTAAAATAGTGTGCTTTAAAACTGGCAAAAAAAATGTGTCAGTTATTTAGAATTATCTAGAAAGTGATCTTCTTTTATAGCTGTATTTACCAAATCAAACATAGATAGTATAATTAAACCAATTTTTTGATGCTGGTATATTGGTGAAAAGACCCAGGCACTCTCAGGCATCAGGTAGTGCCTTTGAGTACTCCATCCAGTGGAATTAGGAACTGTTTGTCCTTCTGTGTGTATTTCTTTTGTTTTATTTTTATTCCCAAATATTTTAATTTTTTCAAGGATATTATGAATGGAATAGTTTTCCTTATTTCCTTGATGTTACCAGATACATGGATGCTTAGCTAGAAATTACCCATTCTAATCTACCTTGCATTCTGCCCATGGAATTAACTTCTGCTTAGTAGAATCTGATTGTGGAGGGGTTTGTTATAAAAGCTTACAATGAAGAAGTTTGTGCTCTACTTGCTATTTCTTCTTATCACTGTCTGCACTGTGGAAACGATAAAAGTGAATTGGCCCTGACCAGGGCTGGAAAGACCACACTTCAAACTATAATGCAATAAAAATCAACAGATGGAATCACGTTTCCTGGATAACCTCATGGAAGAGAGCTACTATATCCACTGGCCTGCCTACCACCTGTGACTTTTAAGGAAATAAGGATAAATTTTCAATCTACTTAAGTCACTGTTAAATGGTTTTTGATAAAGATTTACAAACTTCAGGGCCCATAACCTATAAAAATACATAGGAATAAATTAATATTCTGCATATAACCCTGGGGTTATATATGTGTATGTGCACATGTGTGTTAACAAAGGTTTTAACTGCAAAATAATTGCAATAATAGGTTGCATGAAAAATTTCATAGGAACACAGAGGGAATCTGTAACTCATGTGTAATAATTCAATAAACATGTATGACTTGCCTCTAATTTTTCTAGATTCTGCACACTAGACATCGAGCTCCAATATACTATGAAAACTGATCACATGGCAAATAAAGAACTGGACCCTTCAGCCTCTCCAGAATATCAGAATTTACTTATCTTCGGCTTGGAGGCTGGAACTTATTTGAAATAGCCAAATGCTATCTTGCTCTAATCTGTTCTATCTTGGGTTCCTCTGTTCATTCTTTAGATTTTGAAGAGTGCTGGACTTGGTAGGTAAGTACTTATACTCTCATGGTGTCTCTAAATATTAAACTTTAATTACATTATTTTAAACAGTTGGTATATTCTCTTTTCTTTTTCATCTACTTTGTGACCTCTCCATCATTTATGTATGTCTTTTTAATATTTGAAATCATTAGAGGTTCTCCATTACTATTTTTAATCTTCAAGAGCAAAGCAGCATAATCAAATCCCATGCTTTATCATAGATACTATATAAGCCTACCATGTACTGCTGTATTTATGTATAACTTACTATATAATTTCAGAATTTCTATTTGGTAACTATCATTTCAGATCTCTGTGGATGCAGGTTGTACAGGTTGATTTTTGTGCCAAATCTTACACTCTGCTCTCATTCCTCCATCTCTTCACTCCTTAGTTTTAAGTTTCCATATTTTTCTGTGTGCTTAAAACACACCATTGATGACCTGGTTTGATTACTTTGTTTTCAATCTTGATTTCATTCTTGAGTGAGAGACTATAATATTAACAGATCAATGTCCTAGGATTGTTTGAACTAAAGGAGATGGTATTCATATGGAATATAACCCAGGATAAGACAATAATGCATTATAATTATTGTTACTAATATTTAATTTAAAAGTATTGAGTATGGAAAGTCTGCAGTTTGAGTACCAAAATGTCCATTAGAATCTATAATTTGGTAAAAGAATGATATGCTTTCCCCAGTTTTCTGTACATCTAATATCTCACATAACAATGGCAATTCTTTGAAATTTCAAGTGTCTAAATCTTTAATATCTTGATGTGGTGTATCATCTAAATTACCTTACTTCAAGTTTATGCTGCAAGTCTCCAAGGATTTTAGGTCTGAGGCACATCCAATTTCTCTGATCATGTTGTCCATGTGATCTTTACCTAGTTTTAGGAGGCCATTTACCTTCTACTCACTGCCCGAACTCTTAAAGACACTAGCAAAAATTATTACAGAAATATTTGCATTTGAAATACACACTATATACATAAATATGTGTGCATACATACATAATTTACATATTTATTTATAGTTCAACTGTGAAATTAGAATGGAGCCATAAGCCCAATGTTATATAGATAAAACAAAATAATATTTATTGGATTGCTGTTTGGATGATGTTCATCTCTAGAGGAAAATTATTTTTTACTTAAGAGAGGATTTACATGACAAGTTATTTGATTCAGTTGGGATTTCTATTGCCTTTGAGATGATTTCATGACTCAGCCAGGCCTAAGGCAGAGAATATGTATGATCTCTTATAAATGCATTTTCCCCTTTGTTTCAGCTACCATGAGGCTAGTTATGAAAGGGATGCAGTTATGCCACCTTGAGCAGTTAATGGCTACTTCACAGGGTTTGGAAGGAGGTTATATTAAACTGATAACCAGGAAATTTACTATTATGGTGTGGATACGGGCTGTTCCCCAGAAGCTCCTTTGTTAGTGTAGGAATATTCAGAGGTAAAATGATTGAACTGTGAACTGTAATCAAATCAGTTTATCCTAGTTTGAATGAACTAGCTGGATGGTTAACTATAGGCAGGTGGGGTATGTTTGGAAGAGACAGGTCACTGGAGGCATACACTAGAAGCATACATTTTCCTTGTAGCCCCTTCTGCCCTCTCCCTCTGCTTCCTGGCCATCATGAGATGAACAGCACTCTTCTGCCCTACCAATTTGCCATGATGTTCTGCCTCACCTGGTGCCCAGAGCAATGGACTCAGACCATTATGGACTAAACTTCTGAAACTATGATCCCAAATCAACTTTTCTTCCTATAAGCCATTCTTGTCAGGTATTTTGTTCATAGAGACAAAATCGGACTGACAAATTTACCAAGAAAACACATCATAAAAACACATTTCAGTACCCTTTCTTTTGCTTCACTTTTCCTCACCAACTAATGAGAACATTTTTTAAAACTTTTTTTCTGAAATGTTATATAAACTAAAGTGTTGTTGAAAAACTAACAATCAAAACATACAGGAAGAAAAGTTTATTTGGAGCTCACAGTTTCAGAGGTCTGAGTCTATGGTTGGCAAACTCCATTATTGTGGACCCCAGGAAAAGCAAAACATCATAGTGGAAGGGTGTGGCAGGAAAACTCTTCAGCTTATGACAGATGAAGCAGAGAGAGGGAGGGAAGTAGGGAGAGAGGGAAAGAGAGAAGAAGAGAGAGAACCAGGACTAAAATATATAATCCCCAATACAAGATACCAGTGAATCACTTCCTCCAGCCATACTCCACCTGCCCGCAGATACCACCCAATAAAGCATTCAAATCATTAATCCATCACATGGATTTTCCCACTGATTAGGTTACAGCCCTTACAGTCTAATAATTTTACCTACTGCATCAATATGGGAGTATTTGGCAGAATTCTCATATCCAAACCATCCATAACAGCCAATAAACTGAGTTGATAAGGAAAGTAGCTATAAGTAACTTTCATAATGTAACTATACTTAATATAATACTAATGTTAATGATAGACAACAATTTTTTCTTGTTTGAAACAAATTTATTAAACATTTCAGAGGAATGAGAGAAGAGCAGAGCAGGGGGAAGAGTCCCAGGGAGAACAGTCTCTGATGTCTTCGGCAGGTGGGGGCAGAGGAGACTCATGATGTCCCAGTGGATGCAGAAGGGGCTGGAACACGTGCAGAGAAACCTGAGGCAGTTAGCACATCTTGCTCCTGCAGCTATTCAGAATCCACAATTGATGTCCATGCCAAGATGTCAGGACCCACAGAGGACAGGGGCTCTGGCTGTCCACTGGCCTTGTCTGTTTCAGCTCTCCCTTTATTGGAGCCACACTGTTTATGGATCTGGCACATTTATGTCCTCTTACATTGGAGCCATCTTATTACTGACTCGTGGCATGCAACAGCACAGTTGTCGGACACAGGCAGCAATCATGCTATTTACACCCCTCCGATGATTTCTATTGTTATGGGGTTGCCCAGTGTCAGGCTGGGAAGCTCTATCAGGTGTAGGGGTCCTTGCAGGCAGGAGCGGGAGATGAATAGCATGCAGGGTGGCCCTTCTGAGGAGGGCCTCCTCACGCAGCTGAGCCTCGCGGGGGACCGTGGGAAGGGCAGGCTCACTGTGACTCCTCTTTGGGAGGACAGGGATATTGGAAAGTTCCATGGAATGTGGGCGAGGCTTAACCCTGGGTGGCAGCGGCTTCCCCTGCAACATGCAGCCTGCCCTCTGACTTTTCTGGTGCTTCAGTATTAAGTACGTAGCCATGGATGTGTTGAACTTCCTCTTGGTCAGAGATACCCAGATCTTGTATGGATCGTAACCCATATCAATCAAGATTGTCATTATTTCAGGGTCGGGTTGTTTGAGGAGTGTTTCACTACAATGAGGGGGTAAATACTGCTCACCCTGCATCAGCCATGGGTGCTGAAGGATTTGATTGACTGTAGGCTGCTTCCTGGGATCCAGGGTCAGTATTTTACGGATGAGTCTTCGGGCTTCAAC